>VCCN01004703.1:160345-179187 GCA_006491835.1 Architeuthis dux
GAATATTTTATAAATTATATTTAATGGCAGACTATAAAAAAAATCTCTTACTGGTTTAAAATAAAAGTTTAAAAAAAAAAAAGACTGTCAGATGCTGAATATTTGAAAAGACTTGTAGCCTACTTGCAAATGAACATATTTACTAGTAGAAAATTTGTCTATAAAATACACCTTTACAATGACAGTTTTTAAGAAACAAATCGTTCACTTGTACCTTTGTGTTTCCATGAAGGTACCAGTAAAAATATTTTGAAAAAAAAATGTTTAATAAACTTGACTGTATTGTTATCTTTCAAATTCTGTTTAACCAATCATGCATACATATGTATATCTACACTCATACATATAGCCTAGATGTAATTTTCCTTTGCTGCACAATAGAAGCTGGAAGTGGCAACAGAACTACTAGAAGCTTTTTGTAGATGAATAAAACAAATAAGCAGTTCTATAGATAGATGCCCCCCTCTCCATTTTTTTGCTCTTGATCAGCAGCCATATTATTTGTCTTTAACATACAGACATGTTCAGTTGTGACAACAAAGTTCAGCTGTAAGATCAGGGTTAGTTGCTGGGACTCCATTAACTGTTCCTGTTACAAATGCAATATCACAAGAGATCAACAGGCTGAAAGATGCAGGTTCATGCACTGTGATAAAGCACAAAAAAGCAGAAGGAAGCTCAATAGATTTCTGAAATATACTTGTAAAATAATCAATACAAAGCCAACTTGGCTGTCCATCACATTATGGTATTATTCAGTGATTCTAAAATGTGTTCATTTTCAGCTTGTCTTAGGGCAACACACAATTGCACTTGAACATATTAGAAATCCATCATATAATTTTTTTTCTCTAACAGTTCATACAAGTGTGTGCGCGCGCACACACATACACACGCACACAAAAAATTCACGGATTTAGTCAGATTGTTGCAATTATCTTTCATTTAACTGTATTGAAAAAAAAATAAACTGTCATTGACAAACTTGTCTGGTCATACATCAGATTTATTTTCTCAAAATATTTAGTTATGGAAGAAAATAATGGAGAAGTTCTTAGGAAAATGAGAAAAGTAAATAAAAAGCATAATAAATCTGAAAATATTATAATTATGAAACTTAAAAAACTGATTATAAAGTGTTTTAATAATAGCTGCTTATTGCCTGATAACATTAGAAAAAGGGGAATTTTCAATATTCTAAAAGGCAAACTGATTTTGGACTCTAATTTTAAAAGTAAAAAAAAAACATTTCTAAAATTCTTATCCTACAGCTGTATTCTAAATCAGCGATAATTAAAAACTAGAGTTCAATATTTACTCAGACCAGGTTTGTAAAACCAAACAAAAATATCAGAGCAAAAACAAAATTTCAAATATACTGTAAGCAGAAAGAAAAAAAAAGAAAAATGAAAATAATGGAAATGTTTCTTATATAAATTTTCTATGAAAACTCCCCATTACATTTATATTCAGAAGAAGAAAAAAAATAGGGTAAAACATGAAGGAATGCTAAAGGATAAAATCAATAAACATATAAAGTTCCTTTGTGGCTTAACAAGTTGAAAAATAAACATGTAATTATTCTGACATGATGATACAAATTATAAGGATGAAGAAAATCATTGTTAAAATAATTGTATAAGCCACACATCACAGTATGTATTCCCAGATAAACAATCATGTATAAAATGCATTTTCTATAAAAAAATGTTACGTCTAAAGCTCACTTAATCAGCCATTTCATGTGACAAACAGCCAAAGCATCTTTGTAACTACAGCTAATGGCGATTGCCAAAGCAAAGGTAATACATATATGTATGTCTGTGTAATACATACATGTATGTATTGTGTGTATCTGCATGTAAGTATGCATGCATGTATTTGAGTTAAATGTTATCAGTTAATAAGTAACATGGATTTATAAAAATTAAATGGGTAGGATGATACATCTGCAGTAAAATAATCATAATAGTCATGTACACAAATGGAGAAAGAATAAAGCTCAAACTTGGTTTCAATGGGGAAATAGATATACTAAGGACATCATGATACTTTACACAGAGTCAACTAGGGGCAATCGGGGGTTGGTACACATCAGCTCAGAAGCTAGACAAAATACTTTTACATATTTACAAACTACATTATATTTGCTATACAAAAGATAAAAAAAAAGATTTTTCTTTTTAATGTTAATTTATTTTTCTCATTCACTAATGAAAGTAGTATTGGTCACATGTACACCCCATTGTATTGTAAATAAATGCATTTAATCAATGCATTTATCTTTCATCTATCTTTCATGTGAAGGGGTTATGGTACAGTTTTTGGTGTTTATCACTAATCACATGTGTATCATTTTGATGAAAATATTCTTTAAAATCAAAAGAAAACTGTGGTTTTTGGTAGGTATGAAAATTGATCCCCCACAAACCAGTTTTGCAAAAGATAATGTCAACCATTTTTATTCACATTAAAGATGGACATTTTGAAAGAGATATTTGAAAATTAGAAAATTCTCTTTTTTTTTTTTTTTTTTTTTTTTTTTTGAACAGCTGACAATAAAACTGGATATCCCCCAAATGCTGGTTATAAATTACCATAACTTGGTAATATCCAGAGCATGTGTTGTTTTCTGAAAAAGGATCATCACTTCAACCTGTAAGATATGTGGTAGATAATTTTTTGTTTTGTTTATGCACATTTCATAATACCTTCTACTCAGTGATACAGCCATTTGTCAGATGGGGGTTAAGTAGGCACCGCATAAAGCATATGGCACAATGCAGAGATATCAACTATTTAGATGAATGATATGCATAAAATTGTTGTTTAATATGACACATCTTCCGAGGAGTTTCGGTTTGTGCATTTACGAATTCAGAATTTTCTGTATCTGTTTTATTAAACACAATCCTCTGCTTAATGCCAACTTTGATGTGGTGTCATATTTTATGCCAAGCTTATTTGTTTACATACCAAATAATATTAATTTGGTAAGAACCAGGGATAGTCCTATTTTACTGTTGGCCCTCAATCTCTATACAAAATAAAAGGTCAAAATGTTTAGCAGAGATAAATGGCAAGATGTTTAATCGTTTGTATCAGGGAACATAGAAGGCCACAAGCCCATGATGATCATTGAAATCTGTCTCAGTAGAACTTTTCACAGGTTGACAATAATGATTTGTCCTTTGGTTCTAACTATAGAGCAGATTTATTGGGTCATAAAGTGGATGCTTTCAATAGGTTCAGTAAGATAAAAGGTAAACCCATTGACACTGAGGCAAGTTACTTTTAAAATGACAGAGGAAAATGCATTGGCTATATCAAATAATCAAAACTCAATTTTTCTGTTTTCATTTGTACAAAATTATTTTTTTCAACATTCTTTCAGCCAATATATTTTTTATTCGTTCTTTTTCCTCATTAAAGTCATTTTAGGATTCTTATTTGTAAGCATGATTAAAATATGTAAATATAAATTTCAATTTCTTTTTTCTAAGCAAAAGATTTTACCTAAGATTGGATTTCAAATACATTAAGTAAGAGAATCATATGCTTCAAACCATCTTAAAAACTTACACCAACTGCACTGCATGCTTCCTCTGAATAAGAAAATTTCCAAGACCTGCTATTCCACTAAAATTTGATTGGAACAAATATTACTTGTATTTTATCATACATCTTTACAGTTTGTCCTGATGATTAAGGAACTATGTCCAAAGATTTCTGAGGGAAAGAAAATAAGAACTTGGAACTAAAAGGGAAAAAAAAATTGCAGTATTATAGTTTTAAACTTTTTCCGCCTTCATTTAATAAAACGAATATCAGATTTTCAATTCAACTGACAGTGCCAAGAGATTCTGAGAGCCAGCGTAGAGTATAAAAACTGCCAAGAGTTTTTTCCTCCTCAGAATTCTTTACAAAACATAACTGTAAACTGGTAATTTGGCATGTTATGTTCCTGGACTGGCAGTTGAAATAATAATAATAATAGTAATAATAATAATAGTGAATCGTTTTTTGTTTTTTTGTTGAGAAAATAAGAAGCTCAATTGCCTACAGTCTCTTGCTGTGGATACGATATGAGTCATAAATGGACCATAATGAGCAGAGAAGGAAAATTAGTGACAGGTCAGTGACACTTTTCCTTGGTTAAATTCAGACTTTTAAGAAGACTGGAATAATTCTGAGAAATACTTCTGAATACATCAGGTAAAAAATATTAAGAAATCTTTCAAATCAGATGAATAAATTGCAGACAGCAACTTATTTCAGCTGTCTCATTATTTCTAGTTCTTTATTCATTTATTAAGTCTTGTAAATTTTAAGGTTAAGGTTTAATTTATGATAGCTTAATGACAAAAATGCATCAGTAAATTTTGATGATTAATTCTTAGGGGGGATGAGTTAATATATTTCATGAATTAGAGATACATCAACTGTAAAACAATAAAAATGTGATATTCAAATTTCATTGTGTGTTGAATGTATTCTATGTTTTGAAATAGGTTCAAAGATTGGATTGGAGCTAATGGATATTTTTTGTCGATGTGTTGAAGCATGCTCATAGTTTCTGTAGAGGATGACGCCTTTCTTAGGAGCATCATAGCTACATAACAGTTGGGTACTGTGTAAATGGGTCCCAAATTATCTTACAGTTGGTTCTCAAGATAAAATAGTCAGCAGCTTTATCTATATCATTGAAGAATGTGAAAGTTCTTTCAAAAATGAAAATGGACAGAAAAGAGACACAGATATTCTGTTCAAAATTAATGCTGTAATCATTGAATATACATGAAAATACAAATAACTACTAGTTTGGGCCAGAAACAGGCTTTATAATAAAATTTGCAAACTAGCTTCTCTGTAGAGAAACCATTCACATTACACATAAGTGCTAAAAGAAATAGATTTCTAAAGAGAAATCATGACATAAAAATCCACTTTATGTATGAAATGAGAAAGACTATAAACTTTGTTTTAACATATGCTAGCGCGGCATTTAAAAAAGACAAGTTGATTTGTACATATATACGAAACAAATAGGAAAAAAATTTCACTGTTTTCAACTGTTAAAAATGTCCGAGTTAAAATTACAAAGCGCTGGGGTGCTGGGGCTGAGGAGAAAGCAATCAATATACAAAATGTAGGAAAGTAGCATAACTTTCATCTGAAAGCCCTCTGCAGTCACCATTTACAAAAAGTGCAGTGTTACTGCAACAGTTTAATAATAAACTGTTTGGATCTAAAAAAAGATCACAGCTCAGTGGATTTTTGGCCATTTAAAAACCTGTTCAGTAAGTTTTCTTGTTAGCTACATTGGATATGGGTAGCTGAACTGAACACATTTGCTAACTCTACCCACATTACGCTGTTGACAACATTCAACAAACAGAATATACTACACTATATAGGTCTTTTGAAAAAAAAAATTAAATTTGAAGTGTACCTTCCCGACCCAGAGATATTATTAACATTATAATAAATCTGAAGATTTACTATTCTAGAGCCCTAGTTAGGGCTTCGTTTAGCTCTTCAGAACCTGCTCACACCAACCTGCCTCCCTTGAAGCTGTAGTTACACTCTTTGAACTACAGGATATCACAGTTTAATGTTGGTGAAAGCAAGTAGTAAATATCCGAGAAACAAACATTTTTACATTCGTAGAAAGTTACAAGAAGAGGGGGAGGGGGGAAGAAAATCATGCCATTATAATAGATTGGAGGTGGTACACTCATCTTTACAAATATTAAATCTAAGGGTAAAAAAAGTGAAGTGCACCTTTTTTCAAGTTTCTATTGTATGACAGAAACATGGAAGATCCCTGCCAGATTTCTTTGTTTGGCTTGTTGAATTTATTCAGTTACCCAAACGTCAACTCAAATTGTTGGTTTGTAGTTGTGGATTTTTATAGTTATGATTCCATGTCTTGCCAATAGGTGATAGAAATCATGAGCCAATCATTCCTTGAATGGGACAGTATTGACCTTGTTTCACAAAGTATCAGCAAATATATTTATTTACAAGAGGTCAAGTCTCCATTTTGGTAATTATCTCATCAATGTCTTCATACAAAAAGGAAAGTATTAGGTAGTACAGTTAAGTTTATGGAGAAATCTAATCTAATTTGTAAGCAGATCCTTAATAAGTGTATTAAGGATAATGAACATTTTTAAAAATGCACTTTACATTTAGAATACAGTACTCAGAAATCAGGAGTTACTTTTCCTGAAAAATGAAAAATAATAAAATAAAATCAACTCAAAATAAAGTAAAATATTTTTTTTAAACTGCCACATTATTTTATGTAATGAAACTTTTCACAGGGACTCAATCACCTGAGAAAAATTCAAAAGGAATTACATAAAAGAACAAAAAAATATCATTAAATATTTACATGAAATTTGTAAGGGCATGCTTTTGAAGAGCCATACAATATACAGTAGAAATAGATGAGACAAATGTACTATTTCTCTGCTTGTGTCTCTATGGCTATAGGCATAAAAAAAAAGTAGTTCCTGGTACTATATTTAGCCACAAACATAGCATAGAAATAGTAGTCCTGCAGATAGCTAGCATGAAATTCAAATATTTTGAAACTTTCATGCTACAGAGAGGGGGGAAAAAATGCTCGTCAGAATTTGGTCAGGCAACTTGATTACATATACCTCATAAGCTTTTTGAATACACTTAACTCTCTCATTTACAATTAGAAAAACTCAACACAGTCAATTATAACTTAGATTTATTGAATGAATATAAAAATATAAACCTCAGTTATATTTGACCATATTAGGATTATTTTCTTTTGACCTGAATGATCTGGTAAAGAGAAACCCAAATAATGCCTAAGGAATATTTAAACTTTTATTTTTACCTACTGTATATGCATAAGAAGTGAGAAATCATGTCAGTTGCTGAGACTTTTCCAAAACCTTCATCAAAGATATGCTGAAGGGGTAATTATTATTATTGTTAATAATGGAGAAAATATTTCAAAATGCCTCATGTTTTAAAGCTTTACTGAAGCAATCAAGCTGGAATGTTCTGGCCAGTGATATTGCTAACCAGTAAGACTAAATTAAAAATGAAGTTTGTTTGGTTGTGGGGCATATGAAAGTTTTGGAAAAGTCCGACACTTGAATTGATTACAACCATAATGTGATCAATTCAAATTGAACATACACCCGTAATGTTGTGCATATCATTCTCTCAGCAAAGCATGGTCCTCAAAGTAGTCCCTTAAATTCTGTATCATAGCAACAGTATCATATGCAAATTGTGAGAATATTTATGATATTCATTCAAATATCTTTGGAGGATAGGGGAAGGGAGAAAAACAAAAAGAATATATTGCAATGAAAATTTCTTTATTTTTACATTGCAATGAAGAGGAAAGGGTTTCAAAGCCACACCACAGTTGGTTTGAGCAAGCAGTAAATACCCAGTCCTTGTGTGAAATATAGCAAATAAACAATAAAATATATACATGCAAGCTGTTTAAGCACAGTTTCTTTAATGGATACCCGTCAATTCTTTTTATTTAGCAAAGGGAGATAAATGTAAAAGGGATTAAAATGAGGTCCACTATTGCTGACTGTAACTCACACTAGATTCAATATATAAAAAGCAAAAAAAAATGTATTGTTAATAAATATAGATTCTTTTAAAAATTCTCTCTTTGTGATAAAAACTGCAACTTGTGTAACTGTTCAGAAAAATGGACTCCACACTCAAGAGACTTGATTGAATTTTACTAAGACATTTTTTTTCTGTCTCACTTGAAAATGTCTTCATTTTTATCAATTAAGTTAATTTCAATGAAAAAATATACTTGCAAATAACTTGAAAAATTATTGTATGGCTGGTTTCAAGGCTAACAACAGATGTAGCAGCACTTTTGCAGGATTGCTTATGTACCCACTCACTGTTTTCTCTGTCTACCATGATGGTATGCTAGTGCTAAAACCATGGTCAAGCTGACTAATGATAGGACAGAATGCATGCAGAGAGAGCTGGATTCATGCCTTTCCCAAGAGCACTGGTGCAAAAGTGATATAAGCAGCCTCAACCGTTATGCCACCTTGCATTTCTTCCAAACCCATGCAGGTTACTTCATAAAATTTGTCTCAGTTTAAGTTCTGAAAACTATTTAAAAAACTTGAGAAGAGTCATTAACATACAAACTCTTGTACAGACAGTCTAATCTCTTCCCATCTTTGTTGTTGACACAACGTTTCGGTCGATTCATTCTATAGCCTTCTTCTTACGGATATTACATTTTACACCTGAAGAAGGCCGTAGAATGAATCATCCAAAACATTGTGTCAACAACAAAGATGGGAAGAAGAGATTGTCCAAACAAAAGTTGGTACGTTAAAAAATATTATCTGCAATATACTACTAGAGAAAGGTGGTTGCTTAAAAACCACATCTTTAATCTCTTGAAATAATAAATTGTAAAGTTAATTTATAAAACAATTACATGTTTATCAATATTACTTGCAATTAATATAGAAGGGAAGGATATTATGGAGTGAAGTGCAGACTTGACTCTTTAGCCTTGGTTGGCAACCAATCTAGGAGATGGACAACTCTGAATTCAAACCGCAATCTGTTGTGGAGTATAAAGAGTACAGCGTGACACGCAGTGCACCTTGATCATCCACTGCATCCCGCCGCTGGACCTAGGAAGACAGGGATAAGAGAGTGAGGCTGATGATGTGCTCATCTCTCCCCCAAGTCAAGTGCAAGTTATGACTTCAGACCCTGTTCACTTAGAACTGAAGCCATGGTCATCTTAGAATATGAAAGATGAACATCATATTATGGAGTAGTTATCTACATCTCGGCAAAGAAAAAAATCTCTCTAAAAAGATGATAATTAATGGACACTAAATGTTAAGAATTTATTCAAGTTATATAATCTGAAACATTTTTGTTTTTTCCAACTAATTTCTTCACCCCCTCTGAAAAATGTTTTAATTTTTCTAATTTTGAAAGATTAACTTATTTATTTGAAATATTTCTAATAATAAAGATTATTCTACAGTGAATTTTGTAAGTTTGCAAGCTTAAAAGTATGTGTAATTTGTACTCATGTAAAGGGCATATTTGGAAAATAATTTGATAGAAACAGAAAATTTGAGATTGTGCCTGCTAAAATATTGTGATCCGGAAAGGAATTAAAAATGAACTTATATATTTCTGTACTAAATACTCATCATTTCTTATCTTAATTGTTTCCTTCATTGTGACAATTGAGTCCATTGTTCCAGAAACAGTTTTTATGGCTTTCACCCAATATCTAAATCATTCAGGGAAATATAAGATTTTTTTTATCCCTCGCAAAGAGAATATAAGAGTTAGCCCCTGCCAATACTATTATGTAATATCATCATGTTTCTGTCATAGATTTTTGATTCCAGAAAGTTACAGCTTAATAATGGACCTCACCTTTACTTAAAAAAAAAAGGACATTTCATAGAAAAAATCACATGTAGGAAGAAATGAAAATTAAAAAATAATTCATGCCTCTTGTGAGGCCTGACAGGGTGGAGATATAAGTGTTGTTCAATTTCTAAGATGTTCCTATGTCTTTAGACATCCCTGCCATGGTCTTTAAGTTATCTCATGAAAGCGTCTGGTTCTTCTTGACCCAGCCAAATGCATCATAGTTGGTGGGGGAATTGAGGAAGAATTCAAACAGCATACAAAGAGTCCTGCCTTTTTTTTTCTTTTTTTGTTTTAATCAATGAATAATGAAGACAACACAGTGTAGTTTATATGTCCTCAGAAGCTGAATATGAAGTGTGCGTATAACACACCCCAGCAGTTAGGAAATACTCTCCGAAGTACTTTGTTCCAACAGGTCTCCATGAATCTATATCACATCCTTGCACTTCACAAAATAATGAGGCGTTTGACCCATCTAGCGCCTGCATTTTGGAGAACTCAAATACTTCTCCATACGATAATAATTATAATAATACAGTTTTTGTGGCTTTTTTTTCTTTTTTGTTAGAAAATAAAGTAAGAGCTTTCTTCCCTATAACCACCAAGAAGCATATCGATTACTAAAAAGCATACAGAGAGTTTGCAGATACAATATCACCATTATAATATACTGCTAATATCTGACCCGTATCAAGCATTTAAAAAAAAATTTTTTTTTTTTAGTTTTTTTAAGTTTTTTTTTTGTTTTTAGTATCAGATTGACATTTCAAATTTTATCCATGTTTACTAACATGGTAGACATACATGCATACAAAAGTGGAATTGGTTTCATGTTTCCTGAGTAGCAACCTAATATGATTTGTTCACATATAGACTACGGCCAACACTGGATTTTAGTTTCAGGGATTGGAATAAGTTTCAGGAGAGGCTCAAAGTATTTTAGGTAAGGTGTAAATTATTAGGATTTTTTTTTAGGGATTATATAATTTTTTTTTTAATACATTTTTTTAAAGAATTTTTTCAAAAAGATTATTCCAGATTTGTAACATTTAAAAAAAAAAAAATCATCATTTAATACTTCCATGAAAAGAGGAAAACGTTTGGAGAAAAAAAAAAAAAAAAGGTAACAAAAACAAAATCCGCAGTGATTAATTTTTCATGTAGAGCGTGCACAAATTAAGGGAGACAATTCAATAAAAATTGCATACAAAAAATAAGGGAAAGATAATTTCAAGAGAGATAGTCACAAGACACAATAAGTATATTTGATAGAACCACAAAGAAGGGAACCCAACAAGCGGTGCAACAAAAATCAAAAAAATAATAATAAAATAACATAAAAATAAAAATAAAAGCCACAGAAATTATTCAGCTCTTTCAAAAAATGTGGGGTGGTAAAACTCAGTTATCTATACACGTGAAATGCAGCTAACATGTAATAAACAGTATGAAGGTATAGATAAAGTCTATTCTATACACCAGAGAAAGCTATTTGACATATTTAACAATGTGTTTGTTTTCCACTCAATACATTCATTTCACTGTATGTATATGTGCTGTATCTGGTGTTTACATGCATATTTATTTACATACACATGTACATATATACATTCAAATGCATGTGCACACAAACACATTGCTTTCTTAACTTTTAAGTTTTCCCATAGAGCTCATGGCATGGGGAAATATTTTCTCATGCTTGTGAAGAAAAAAAAAAGAAAAAAAAAAGAAGAAGAAATAGATGTTTAAAAGTAATAAGAGATACAATTAATGAGTTGATGTGAACTCCATGGAAGGACAGCAAGCTATCTAATACTGCTGTGATATAAAGACTTGTTTGATATTTTATCGAGAAAAAAAAAAAAGAGCACGGAAATTCTAAATCTATTAGATTACAAGGGTTATTGCTACCATATAAATTTGAGATACTTGAAAATAAAATTAAAACTTTTAAAGAAACATTTTAAAAATTAAGTTTTATTATCATTATTATTGTTGTTTGGATATTTTGCAGAAAAAAACTTTGGATGAAAGAAGCAACTCTTCTGAAATTATTTTACTTTCTTTCAGAGGTGATTTTAAAATAAGCATAGATTAATTACTAATTAAAAAAAACAAACTAAAATAATAGTTTCAGCAATAATATTGCACTAATTTGTAACAGCATGATTTTTTTTAATATGCACAATGGAAAAGAAAAGTAATTATTTTTAAATATACTGTTAATCCAGCAACGATGTCAGATTTAAGGATTTTCATATTTGAGATAAGGGGGAAAAAGATTCTTCTACACAGGTGCCACCTCACATTATTCTGCCACCTCAGATGGTTCTGGAACTGAGGTTCCACCATTACAGGGTTTTGAACAGATATAAACCATATCATAGAACAATGTATCAGTCTATGTTTGATGATGATGATGATGATGACAATAATGATGAGAGAAAAAAATGTAAAAGAACAGAAGCCCAAGTAAATGTTATCACTTGCATCCATCAGTGGTTCACTATCTTGTCAGCAGATTTTATATGCAATACACTTAAATGTTCTTTGGGAAAACAACAATAACAACAAAATATGATCTTGTCTAATTTAAATATTTTCCTGCTCAGCAATTTGTTCAAGTAGGAAAGAAATTTAGTTTTGAGCACACACACACATCCCACCCCAAAAAAAGGTTTTTCATAAATTCTTATAGGAAAATTAAACACTTACAAAAATAACAATATAATACTTGAAGAAAGGAAGAAAAATGAGCTAAGGAAACCATTCTCAGCCCCAAAATGAACACTTAAGTTCAGTAAACACTTTATATATACCTTCATGCTTTCAC
Source organism: Architeuthis dux (assembly GCA_006491835.1). Lineage (NCBI taxonomy): Eukaryota > Metazoa > Mollusca > Cephalopoda > Oegopsida > Architeuthidae > Architeuthis > Architeuthis dux. The sequence goes on from VCCN01004703.1 coordinate 172,638, forward strand.
AACTGTTTCCATAAATGAGGTAGAACAGACATAAATTTATCAAACAATTCTCATCTTGTTAGCCAGGCTATTTAAAAAATAAAAGTAATACAAATAAATAAAAAATAAACAAAATTAATTTTAAACAATAAAAACAATGGATGCAGATCAATGTTTATTCATTTCCCTTATCTATTCCTTTGGTTTGAATGTAATAATTGCAACACCTTTTTATATATAAGCATCAATACATGTCTGTCAATCAAATTTAAGTGCAAGGGATATTAATCTGAGTTGTAGCTGTTGATCTTTTGTTTTTTCAAAGATCTTATGAGTTTACTCAATATGGCCTGTAAATGTTCGGGGGGGGGGGACATAATGAGAGAACTAACAGTTTTCTGTAGGATACATGCTCAAGACTGAATTTACATTGATAGATCTGATCACTTGAAGCTGGTTGTGAAGAAAGACATGGCTGAAAGATTTCTGTCCAATCCATCGGAGGAGCATCACAAATAGGGAAGGAATAGAAGTTATTTGGGACAGCATTTATATATATTTATGTATAGATATATAGATATATATATAGATATAGATAGATATATGTTGATATAGATAGATTTTAAAAAAAAATTATGATTATCTCAAAAAGTATAATTTTAGAATATGTTTGAGAGAAGCACAAATGTAGACGGATGTGAAGAACAGCAGTAGCAATGCATGGTACCTCTTCACACAGACACAAAAAAAATAGACAAATATTAATTTATAAAATATAGATCTTTTGTATAAGTAATAAAACTCTAAACAGAATCTTTTGTATTGAAGCATTTGGCCAGCAAATTGACATTTGTTGACACAGAAATATATTTCTTGATAAGAAGGTTTCTGATGGAATAATATCTCAGTTTTTAAAGATTGTTGGACAAACAATTTTAATTGCATTCACTAAACAAACATTCAATGAGTTTTGATAATGTAAGATTGTATATCAAAACTTTACTAAAAAGAAAAAAATGAATAAAATAGTAAAAAATAAACTACATAATCAATTACAATTGACCATTCAGACACATTTGAAAATGTTCCATGTTGGTGAGTAATTGTCTATAATGTGTCACCAATATCTATTTATCTAGTCATTCCCTGCCTTGAGTTTGGAACAGTTTACAACCATCCAATTTGATGGTAGGTAAGGAACCTACCAATATAAAAATACACACACTCATAAACAAATTAAAGCATTTGTTTTATTTTGATAGGAACATTTCTTTCATTGCATGCTCAAACATACACACACACACACACACAAATAAAATGAAACTATTAAGTTTAGCTTTTAGAAATAGATAAGGGATCAATTCACCTGTGCATCCATTGTGTTGATGTTGCAGAAGATTACTAGAACCAACGCTCAAAAGAGTCACTTGACATGGGAGATTTAACACTTCAAAATACCTCACAACAATTTTTTAGGTTTGATTTTTTGATACCAGATGTATAGTAACCAATAATTAGGAGTAAAAGAAAACAGATGCAGGCAATAATTATATGCATACACCTACACTTGTGTGTATCAAATAGCTTATGTGACATATACTTTATACACACACTAGTGTGTTGTTATTAATAATGTACTAAAAGCTAACATACAAGAAGCAGTAGAAAATGTTGACGCTTTTTTAAAAAGATATTTTTCCTTGTTTTATAATTACCAATTGTATTTTAAATGAAAGTTATACAGGACAAGAGAAGACAGATATTTGTCATATTTATCAACTAGAATATTATAGGTATTTATCCATGCTCAATTCACTGCCATATGTTAAAAAAGAATGCCATTAAGAGATTTCACACACAACACTCAGTGTGTATTAGCCAAAATATCAATTTGTCCTAAACTTGATCTAGAAAAAATTTAATACCAAGGTCAATTGAAAAGTAAAGCTGTAAGTTGTTTATTAAATACAGAAATATATGACTATTAAAATGTTAATTACCGTACGGTTTTATAGAAAGAAATGTGTACTCTCTGATTTGATGCCTCAAATATAATGCTGATATTTTCTGTTTATAGTAATTTCTCTAACAAAAAATATAGCCATAAACTAAATGATAATCTTAATTCTGGATAAGTGGGTAACTATCTTGTAAAGAATTAAATCAAGTGTTTATTTATGGCAGAAAGTGAAATAACTTTCTTTAAATCATAGGGAGTGGACATTTTTAGCTTTGCTATTTGCAGCATTATTTTGGTTTATGTTCAGTTGTCTTGTGTCATGCCTGATATCATTTTGACCTAACCTTACAATTAGATGAATATATCATAGATATAAAATTAAAAACAAATGTTTCTAGAAGCAGAAGTAAATTTATACATATTACATAGTTGCTAGATTATCTGACAATTATTTGGGGAAAGGACATTTTGTGTTCGTTTCTTTTAATCAGCACAAATTAATAAAACTTTGAGAAACATTGGTGCAGAAAAATCAAAGGATTTCAACAAATCTGATTCAGTTTTAACTTTCATTTAGGTGCCAATTCTTTCATGCAATTTTGTATTTTCTTTGAAAAGAAAATGGGCCTTTTATAAAAATAATGTCTCCTCTTAGGTTAAAAACACAAAAATAGACATTAGCATATATGATTGTTTGAAAGTAATCACTTGCTTGATACATACAGCTTTTTGTTTTGTTATACAGGGTGTCTATAAAGTCTCTATTTTATTACACTGATTAAACAAAAATAGATGGGGACTTTATGGACACCTTGTATAATAACTTAATTATTAACTATTTTTGTTTATATTTCTGTATAACCAACCATACACACTATTACAGCTAGGTCAACATGTAAAAATCACAAGACCTTTTGAAATGCTTTTTTATTTTTTGTCATCAGATAAATATAAAATTTTTATTTGATATTATTATCTAAATCAATACAAATTTGACATTGTGAAAAATTGAATCATATAACACAATGCTATCAGTTGAGGAACACTAGCATATTAGTTCATTTAAACGAAAGATTCTTAAATTACATTCTCAGAAAAAATTCTTAAACTTCCAATATTTTAGTAATTTCTAAAATAATTCAATACTTTTCTCTCTTCATCAATAATAGAGCAATTAAAACTATATTTTGATGAGAAACATATTTAGTATAATTAATTTAGAGTTAATTTTTTTCATAATGTTTTTGGATAATGAAATAAATTAAAACTTTTTTAAAAATAGATTATATTTTACCTTTTAGGGAAAAGTGAAAACAATACATTACTGAGAAATATTTTATGTAGTGTATATGTTTTATAGACATAACAGTATTGTTATATGTCTATCTGATTCAAATTGGCAAAGTGGAAATTGCATGTGTTTGTGTGTGTGTGTAGAAACCCTTGAGAGAAGCAACAAATGGAAACTCATTTAGACATCACAGAAACAATTTATCTACTATCTATTGAAAGGAAGCTTCAATATCACCACAGCTATACATCTATTTATATACATTAATGTAGGATGTGAAGGAAATTGTGTAAAGTATTTCTGACACAATGGTTCAGTTCAAAAGAGAGAAATTAATGGCTATTGATCATGTGATCATTTGGAGTAGAAATGCCATCTACTACTGCTACCAGTTAATAATGGCATGTAAGTAGCAACTCTTTTTGGCTATGGGCATTTTTGGATGATTAATTATTCAAACTACTTTGTTGATGCTTCACTTTAGCAGAATCACTTATTCTGATTAGTTTGGGAAAACGGGAAATATGAGGGGGGGGGTGCTTGACTTCTGACCCAGCACACATTGATATTATCTTTTTTCTTTTCACCACACTTTGTCCCAGTAAATCTTGAAGGGCTAATTTATTTTCAAATATATTTCATGCTACCTGCAAAGATGTTTCAAGCTTCCAGAATACTGATAGCAAGTATGCAAGCAGTTTGTGATTGCAAAATCTACTTTATGACTGGCACTGAAACAGTATTTTTATGCATCAATTCAAGATAAATGGTTTAGAATCTTGAAAATATTGTATGCTTCATAACTCAAATTATTTTAGTTATTTCAGAGCAAAAGTTTATTGAATTAATCCATATTTCATAACAGCATTGTAAGTGAGACATCAAATGCTAATCTGGTTTGCTTTATAAAGGTTTCTCATCTTAGGCAAAAAAAAAAAATGGAATAAATGTTCAGTTTTTTGGCATTAGATAAATAATATAAAAGTTCAGGGACATGAACACTGGCTTAATACCTGTAATATTGAAGTAAATGTAGACAAAATGAAATTTGACAATGATTTATTTTTTCTTCAGATGAATTATGAACTTCAAAGATGAATAAAAAAGATAATTATATGGATTTTTGTTTTGACCAAGTTCAGCTGTTACAGCTGCACAACCATTTCAGGATAAAAGATGTCCATTTTGCTAAGGGAATGTGTATACATTTGATAGAAAATACCATTAAGTGGCAACATTCAAACCATATCTGAAAAATAATCTAGATTATCAGCATTTAAAAGACACCATCTCAGAAATCGCAAAAATCTGATATTATTAACACCTGACAAGGTGTAACAATATTATCTTTGTCCTCCAAAAGTGGATGGAAAGAGAGAAAAAAAAAATGATTTGAAATAAATTCTATTAGGTATATTCACTGTTAGGAAAAATTAGAAGTTCCTCTTTTAAAGAATTACTTATATTTATGATAACAATATTGACTAAACTTTTGTTTTATTCATATACTGAAAATGGGTTACAGTACTTTTGTCTATATCACTTCAGCAAATATCAGTTTTGTCCCCACAATATCTCAGTTCTCAATGAATTTGAATGACATTCTGTTGAATGGTGGGCCATTGGCTAAGAAAGAATTGATAACATTTTGTGGTGGATACAAGGAATTTCATTTGGTTGAGAGGGAAAGGATTCTAGGATCCACCCCAAAATTTCATCAATTCTTCCTTGGCCCATGGCCAACCATTTGACAGAATGTCATTCAAATTCATTGAGAACTTTTTGGAGATATTGTTGGGACAGAACCGATATTTGATAAAGTGATGTAAATGAAAGTGTTGTACCCTACTGAAAATGCACATAATAATTAAAAGAAAAAAGTCTTTTGGGATTTTAACATCAGTTATCTCATAAATTGACAAAATTGATCCAATATGAATTACATAGATAAAACTTGGCATATTATGTTGGATATTAATTTACTGTATTTATAGGTTACTTGAATTCTAGCATTAAACAGATTGGTTTGTGTGTGCCAGATTTTTGTGGTTGGGCTATTGACAAATGTATATCAATTGTTATTTCCTGAGGTCTTCAAAGTCCTGAGGGTAATTCAAATAATGTATCACTCACACTCAAGTCCTGAGATTGGTCACTTTAAATTGAATGTTAGGAATTGATCCAGAAACAGATTAGGCAGGGAAGTTGTAAGTAATTTCTGAAACCAATTGAAAGAGAGAAGAAACAAAAAAAAAACAACATATGGCTGGTATCAGCAATGAACATCAGAACATCAAAATTTAATCTGATATTCATAAGAAGCTGAATAAACAGCAAAAAATTGCTTGAAAACTGTTTCCATTGCAAAATCCATCATGATTTTAAAAGAAATAACTGATAAAATAACAACCAGAATGTTCTTGTAATATGTTTTAGTCTTTAAAAATCAAATCCAGCCTCAGTGTTCCTTACAGAGGCATCTGCATTTTAATTAAATTGCAATATCTCACTTATTTAGTGTTATTTGATAGATATAAGATGTTAACTAATATATGTAGCTAAGAGTAATAAAAGTACAAATTTGAAGTAACCTATGAATTTTTTCTTAATAATCATACATTCATTAATCACTGTAAGAACATTTAGAGAAAGGGCCAAAAACTAGATAGAAGTTTCCGTTTGAATTTCTAGATTTTGAACCAAATCAAAATGACACTTATATCTAAGAATGAAAGAGTGACATAAGAATTTAGTCTTGTGCTAATATTTCATTTCACGCAATTGAGAAAATATTAAGTAATAATGTTTAACATTATCTTTTTTACGTAAAAATTTGTGAGCACCAAGGCCTGAATTAAATTTTTAAAATTTTTACTGTCAGCGAGTTTTCATAAACATTTGTCTGATAATGAAGTAACCTCTGCATCTGGTGACAAAAAAGCGTGGATTCAATCTTAAACAAATGAAAATATGATGTCTTCAACATTCTTCTTCTCTTGGTTTCTTTTTCCATATTTGTGGTGCTCCTTCATAGAGGTGAATCAATGATAGACTTGGCTCATATTTAGAGCTTGGAAAAGGAAAAAAAAAACAACGTTCTTTTTGTTGCTGTCCTTTTGCAGCACTTGAGCAGAGATGGAGAAAAAGCTGACCTGGTTGTCACTGACATGCAACATCAAAATCAGTCGTCTTAGAAGCACTGCCACAAACGAGCAAGGTCAGTGAGGTGACAAACAGTACAGCATGGCATAGAAACACTTCCTGTCTATGAGCAACAGGAGGAGCAGCAGCAGCAGCAAGAAAAAAAAAAGGAAAAAAAA
>VCCN01004703.1:183831-193964 GCA_006491835.1 Architeuthis dux
AAGATTAAAGTCACATTTAATGTAATATATTTCCTATATTCCCATATTTCTGTCTAGGAATATAGGAAATATATTACATTAAATGTGACTTTAATCTTCAACATTTATTTTATTAAAAATCATCTAAATACCAATTTCTGACATCTAAACTGGCAACACTGTGCAAGGGATGTAACTTGGCATCACTGAGCAAGGGACGTAACTAACATTTCCATATGTCAGTCAGTGATGGCAATCGATGCTGTAGGTGCTAGCGCATCTAAAAATACTCAAAACGACATATGAGTATCATCATATTAGTTGGGGAACGAGATCAGCATGTCGATCAGTATGAACTCTGTTGGCCATCCCATTTCTTTTGACTGACTTTGCAAGCTTGTTTAGTGATCAGAACTATTTCTAGATGATTCTCCAAATTCTGAAAACTTTCTATTCTATAACATGAGTAAAGAGAATCAGTAGTGACTCGATTTGGCAGTTGGACAAGTCTTCCCTATCTCAAAATAGCAGCCTCCTCCTCCCTGGGCTGACTGCACAAGTGGTTGGATGGAGACCTGGTGCAGGGAAGGGAGAGAGGTCAAAAGCAGCAGACAAAACTACCAACTTCATAACAGTCTGCTTGTGTTAGTCTTCTGACTAAAGTTCGATACTTCCTTTTGGCTTGTGGCCAGTTTACAGGTTATGCTTAGCGTGGGGGTGGGGATTGGAAATGAAACATCAGAGAAGATGAGTGAAGAAAGCTGACTCGCATGTTAACTGCTACCCAAAGATTTTGCATATTCACATACAAGATAAATAAATAAAAAAAAGCAGATTCATAAAAACAATAGATGCTTGTTTGTTTTTCTTTTCAGTCTTCACTGTAAACTTTCTTAACAAGTATTTCTGTCGGTGAGCCCTGTCAGAGGAAATTGCTGGCTGTGAGATGATACCAATAAATATTATGAATGATCCATAAACCAACAAAGTTCTAACTCCAAATTTCACAGAAAAAATACTTTTGCTTTTTAATTAGCCTATTAAAAAAACACCTAGAGTATTTATTCATGTATAATTCAATCTTGTGTATATACAGCCTTTCTCAACCCAGGTTCTGTGGTTGAGAGGTTGTTAGGTGTTCTGCAAAAGTTTTATACATGCATTTCCAATCTTCATTATCATTAATCAAGACTATCTTTAGAAAACTGTTTTTCTTTATATTAAATCAGTTATTTGATAATTTTGCAATATGTTTGTTTTCTATATTTGTTATATAAGTTTATAAAGGTAAGCTAGCCTTATCAATATTTTTCAAGGAAACTGACTTCCATTTTATATTTTTATATTATATTTCCTTTGGGTGAGAGGGGACTGAAAAAATATCTTAGAATGTTCACCTAAATGAACAAATATGTAAAAAACAATCTTCCTGTACACTATAGAATACTGACAAAAAGTAAACAAAGAACACCGGAGGGTACATGGCCAAAACGTTGTGAAAGAAATAACAGCATAGACAACGAAAATAATCCAACTATACCACACGCAATGATCAGTTTTCAGTTTGTGCAATGCATTGTCTTGTATGTTATGATGATTTTAGAAACCTGTGTAAACCCTGGACTTGGATATTTTTGGTTGTTTGAGAGGTGGCAAAGATGAGGGTCTGCTATGAAAAAGTAGTTGCTGGTCATATATGCAGGGGAGCCATTTTAGAGTGGAACCACTGTATATAGTATAAGTAAACAAAATTATCAAAATATTACGCTTGTGTCTCCTGCAAACCCATCATTTGGGCTTTTGATTCTGATACAAAATTTCTCTCATTGTAGACAAATAAATATGTCCAGTTCCTCAATTGTTGGTATTTAAAAATTTTTTTAGATGGTGTAATGCTTAAATGTTTATATAAATCCTCTTTCTTAAATAGCGTTGGTTGCGTAGCTGTGCCTTGACCCCTGATATATGTGAGATTTTAAAAAAAATGAGATTAGTAGATATTTTATTGTCTATATTTCATTTGTCAAAGAGTGATACCAAAACTTCTTTTAATTGTTCTGTAGGAGGAGAAATTGATATACATTTTAAAAAAGGGTGCTGGCTATAAATCTTGTCTCATAGGTAAGAGCAGTGACTTTGATCATCACTGGGTGCTCCACTATTGTGGCTTTGTGCCAGAGTAAGCTAAGTTCAATAAATATCTAATCAACATTTTGGGAAATAAATATTAAGAGTGTAGCCTCATAACAAAGTAGAGCAACACCTGAAGGACTCTTAAAGAAAATTTGTCTTCTTTTCTCACAAGCTAATCTACATGTTTATAATCAAATTGACATACTGTTATAATCTGAGATGAAAACCTCTTTATACTTTTACATTATCACATCTGAATTATAACCAAACTATGGATATTTGAATGACTGGAGAAATTGTATCAACAAAGTAGGTTTATGAATTTTATGAATATACAGTATATGCCGACATATAAGTCGACCTCAAAACTATGGTGCTAAGTTTAGTCAAATATTCACCAGATGTCGACTCTCCAACATAAGGCAGCATTGTGTCCATTAGAGTGTCAAGTTCATAGAAACAGACTAATATGATCCATTAGGGAAAATACTTTATGCTTAAAAAGTCGACTTATATGCCGGTATATACAGTACTTAAAATAACAAAATCTATTCATTGTAAACAGTATTTTTTTTTCTTTTTTCACTGGTTACCAGTCCAGTTCAGTCTCATTAAGCCAGTTGCCTTCCTTCAATTTTGTTAGACTAGGCCCCCATCCACTTCTAGAACTTCTGTTTTTCCTCCCTCGGTCTACACTTGTATCAGGCGAATAATCATACTAAATAGACTCTTTTGATAGTATAGATTACAAATAATGTTCTATTGGAATAAACTAGTATTAATTTGTGACTATCATGTGCATTTAGTCATCACACGCAAACATGGTATGACTTGAACGGTTTTATCTGTTTTAGTTATGGTTGTAAAGAATGACAAATAGGAAGCATATCAAATATTTAATTACTCTTTAGGAAAAGCTCTTTTATTAACAACTCACTTGAAGGCCGTCTTTGATGGCCATTAAACTTTATGTCAACTCACTTTCTATTTATAGAATTTACATTATAATTATTTGCAAATAAATAAATAAACAGATAAGGGAATGTACTTTATAATTAGCATTTAATATACCTGGAGATATCTCCTTTGAAAAATTGGATATTTATAATATAGATTAACTGTGTAAGCGCAAACACAGAAGCTACAATATTATCATTAAGTTGCAAATTGAACTGGAAAATGCTTTATTCTCCAAGATAGAGCATGTTAATGGTATTGCACTAGCAAATATCTTGCTATGATGTGCAGATTTTGCTGCGTTACGGTAACAAACAAACATACAGACATCGGATCATTATAATATTTTCATATACTATGCGTATATACTTGTATGATTAAATCTATGAAATAATGCCTGCAAGCACCAGGAAATAAATGATTGTGGGTGTGTGTGCACGTGTTTAGCAATTTTTAAATGCTCCATCTCCATCTCTATCTTCCAATTCTGTAGAAAAAGATGAAAAATTGTTCAGCACTGTCAGGTGAATGACTGGCAGCAAGAGTTTTGAAAATGTCGAGGAAAACCCAATGAACTTTTTAACTGAACACTTTTACAAAACTTTTAATAATTGAAATAAAAGAATATTTTTTAAAAAGCTGTTTTTATTTTTTACTAGTTAATCCCTGAGAAAAAATTTACGGATATATTTGAATTTCTATGAGATGATTTTTAAAATTTTTTTTTTAGAAAAGAAACTACTGGAAGAGTCCATTGTGACTGACAGAGATACAAGAAAAGTCATACTGTTAATTAAGTTGTTATAACTCCATTCCCAAAATAAAAGCTATACAAGACATCTTATCGCTCGGTTTTTAAAATCATGAATATGCTCAATGTCTTGGTAATTTTTATGATAGTACTTTTTATTTTGCAGCATTCTAATTGATAAATGTGGGGCTAGCATTTTAACAGAGAAAAGTTGGGAATTAGGCATAGCACTACAAAAAGTGAAACATGACAATTAATTTCAAGCAGCAATCACAGATTACATATGGTGATCCCCGAATACTATAGGTTAATCCGAATTATAATCAAACTTGACCAAATATATTCAACAATAAAGTGAGAGTAATGAAGCTTTTAAGTATTTCTAAAACCAATTAACTTCTAGAATTTTTACACGTGGAGAATTTAACTGTAAAATATAAACTGAATATACAGTGTAAACTTGTGGAGTATAGGGCTGCAACCACTCTGCTGCGGTTTCAGTAGCAAGTAGGTTTTATGCGGTGGAGTTGCTAGCCCTATGCCCAACCCTCCTCCCTTACCTGGCCTTGGGACCAGCTATGGTGACTGCAGGTTTTTTGCTGTCAGTACCCTTTTCTTAGATGCACTGCCTTACAGGGTTCCAACTGCCTAGCTATTCATCCCAAGCTGGGGGAGAAGTAAATGCAAACAGTCTGGGACAAAACCCAAACTCGGTCCGCTGATTCGGTTTTCCTTTCTGGTAACTGTTACACCACTCCGTACCTCCATGTAAACTATTAGTTTTCAAAAGGTAAAAATAGAATACTGTTTAATGGTGTTTTCTTATGTTTTGCAGACAAAACACACAATAATTGCTGACCAGGTCAAATATGCATCAACTTATGAAATGAAAACACTAATGAATCAGTAACTTAAATGTCTTGATGTAAGTATAAGAAGATATAACTTACCTGAGAGAATAGAGGGCTCCTGTGATCATATAGTCAACAAAGGTAGCTCTCCTTAAAAGGTTGATAATTTGGTATAGTGTGAGGATACTTGACATGCCAAACAATGTGGAACGTGAACTCAATTCGGTCTTGGCAGTGCTTGTTACAGGACGGACATCGAAATGGATCTTCGTCAATTGGTGAGTGCAGACTCTGATGGAGGTGGAACATTGTGTAGTCATGAAAGTAAATCCCGCAGTGATAACACTGATGAAAGCCAACGTCTGTTGTTGGGGTGGCAGAGGTAGTTGTCACGTCACGCTTTTCCTCGGATTCTGAATCTAAGCTTGGAGTTTTCGACGTCTGTATGAAGCTACCTCGCTTCCAGTGATAATGCTCTGACGTTGCTGTTTCACATACCATGCTTGCAGTTGAAACAGTCGCTGTAGACTTGTTCATGCTCAAGTCCATAACGCTGTCCTCGGATGTACGGGTCAAGGTCGACATAGGTGGTGCCATCTGGGTAGATTGAGGTAGATCTGTTAATGAAGTGTTCGAGGGTGATAGAATTTGTGATGCAGATGAGGTAGAGGGGTATTGCTTTTCCTTGTCTTTCTGGCTTTCTGCTGATGATGCTCTCATAAGTTCAGAGGAGTTCATCTCAGCCACAGAAGTCAATGAGGGTGGCGAGTGTATGACGCTTCGCGATGGCATGGCAATCGTGTACAAGCTAGGAGGTGTGCTGGCATGCACATAAGTCGTTGTTTCTACAGTGTGGCCACTACTACTGGCCATGCTCTTATGGACACCATGCTGCTGCTGCTGCTGATCCTCCATTTCAGATGGCGTTGTTGGTGGGGTCACCTGCTCCAGTTTGATTGAACTCATAGACGTAATGGCCTGCAAATGCTGCTGCTGTTGCTCATTTTGCAGGTTCTGAATATCTCTTTGATGCTGTTGTTGGTGCTGTTGCTGTGAGGACCGGTCAAGCTGAGGCGGTGGCTTTCCCTGCAGCAACCCAGTCTGCTGGTGTTGTTGCTCATGGAGTGCCAAGTTAGACGGAACTGGTGGTCCTGAGGTCGTTGTCGTTGTGTTGTGCATGAGAGTTTCATAAGTCAATGCCTGTTGCAGCAGTGCTCTCTGCTGCATGGCAAAGGCCTGATAGGCAGCCAGGTTGACCTGCGGTGTGGGTCTTACGGGATTTCTGTAACCATAAAGTTTGCCACGCATATGTACATTGCGCTCATGCCGGCGCAGATCGTTGCTCTGTGTGAAGCAGCGGTGACATATCTTACATTTATAAGGTCTTTCACCAGTGTGAACTCTTTCGTGTACTTTGAGATTTGATGACCACAGAAATGACTTACCGCAGGTCGCGCACACGTATGGCCGATCTGCTCGATGAAGCTGTTCATGCTTGCGCAGTGTTGCCACCTCGCGGAACGAACGCTGGCACAGTTCACAGCGATATGGCCGAGCACTGCTGGAGGATACAGCGGCGGGAGGCGGGTACTTAATGGCGTTGGTTGATTCGTTACCACCACTAGAATCCTCCATCCTCTGAAAAATAATCAAAGAAAATGCAAATTAGCAGAGCCTAAGAGAATTAGCAATGACAAAAAGGAATACCTTTCATACTAAAAGAACAGCAAATCTTTACACGTCAATTCCTACATAATGTTTAATTTCATTTAAAAGGCTATATATAGTCAATAACTGAAATAGAAATTCAAGAAGAATTGAGTTTTGAGGTTTATATATTTTGTATACAAACTTTATAACTAGTACTCTCTATGGTGATATAGACATTAAATATTTATATAAGCATTTATAGAAATTTGAGTGTCAAGTTTTATGTTTTGTGTACCGTATAACTTATTTTTACACCAAGTAATGTCATTAAATAGAATGTATTTATATAAAAAGAAATTTTAGAATGCATGTACTATGATTATGTTAGTACATTTTACAAATATCACTCAGATTGTATTTGACCATATCTATCATTCAAACAAAATTGTATGTTTGTTGTTCAGGTTAAATCTCAAACAAAATTTGCTCAATGGGAATAAAGTGTCTGTAGGGAAAAAAGACATTCAAAGCTTCCTTCAATGTGTCAATTGGTACGTGAAGAAGGAAATAAAAAAAGAATTGCAGTTATAAAGATTTTGAGTGAATGCAAGTGAGACATTGCTTAGCATGTCAGTGAATAGAAATGTATTTGTGAAAAGAGATTATTCAGAAATAAAAGACAAGAGACCAACAAAAATAATTTGTTGATTATAGTAAAACAGGCAATGTTTATCAATCCATGACAGCTGACTGAAAACAGTTGACAAAGGAGAATTATATTTTCCTCATATGATATGAATTAGTAAAATAAAAATTATAAGTCTTTAGCAAATGTGATAACTGTATTACTTTCCTCACAATAATAAATCTGTAATATTATGTTGTTAAATATTAAATGTCATTTTTTGAATAGTAAGATGAAAGATGATATAAACAACAAAAACAGTAAATATTAGATCAAAATATGACCCATTTGAAGCAATAACCTTTTTACAACTATCCTCTAATGATAATATGCCATCTCGATAAAAGTTCTTTGGATTTAGTGGTCACAAAGTCGGTGAAAGCACGAATTAGGGCTTCTCTATTATTGAACCTGTTATCACAGATATGAAGTTCAAAATGCTTGAAAAGATGATAATCTGTAGGAGAAATTTCAGGTAAATATGGAGGATGCTGCAAGATTTCATATCCCAATCCTCTAAGCTTAGACACAATCAGCTGAGAGGTGTGGGGTCAGGTACTGTCATGGAGCATTTCATTTAGTTCATGTGGGACCCATTTTTCTAACTTTTTAACCTTTCTATTACTTTGATATGGTCACTGTTGAAGTCCTAAAGTCTCTAGAAAGTGCTCAAACCCTCGTTTGTATTATGATGGCCACTGCTGTTAATTCTTCATCAATAAGAACAGGTTTGGGCCTTCCTCTGGGTTTATTATTGGTATCCATATTTCTAGATCTAAACCTATTGAACCAACACTGAACAGTTTGCACTGTAGTAGTGTTCATTCCAAATGCTTTGTTGACATTATCAACAGCATGAGCATATTATGTTTTAATTTGAAATTGTACTTGAAAATTAGTCTAACTTATTGGGTAGACACCACTGCTGATAAGGACTCAAAAACCTCTAACAATAATAAATTATTTCTCTATTTACATTAAATTTGCAAAACAATGCAATTATATTAGTAAATCTTTCAATTTTAGTATTTATCTCTATGATGTAAAAAGCGAAATTTCCTGTATAACAACCTAATAACTATGATAGTTTATTAAACAGTGGTCTAAGAAGAATAAAAAAAAACAGTCCTAACTAGTTACGCAAAGTTTTTTCATGGATTTGCTTGAATAACAAATAAGAAATAAAATTTGATAAATTGTCAAAGGTAAAATTTTGGACAAATCTTTTAAATTTAGTAATTGAGAGAAAAAAATGTGGAAACATTTTTAAAAAAAGATTCAAACTAAAAGATTATTAACTAAATGATACAAAAAATTCAATATACCTTCTTCATTTAGAAGATCTAGAGATCTAATTGTGTTTTCAAAATAGTCATAACTATTTCTATTTTCTCTTCTGGGTTTTTTTTAATGTGAACATACAGTGTTCCTTTATTTGAAGTACTATCAACAGAAGAATTACAAGTATAAATAGATTGGCCAGTCTGTAATAAATATAGATATGTTAATTGGTTCTCTATTTTCAAGCGTCACTTTATATTAATTAATAGAGAATATAAATAAGGACAGCAAGGTTTTCTTTCTGAAAGAAGATTTAAATAAACCAGAAAAATATTAAAAGAAATACAGGTATATCCCGCTTTTCGAAAGTTTGCTTTATGCCACTTTTTCACTTTTACAAAAAAAGGCAAAAAATGAAAATAGCATTTAGCATTTGTTTTGCAGCAAGCCATTATAGAAGCAGTGCACACCCTCTCCCTCCAGTCTCCTGTACCTCAAAGATACAATCATCAACTTTTTGGGGGTCTGGGAATGCTCAAAAAAGATTTTCCTATATAGATTAATGTTAATTGCTTTACACCATACAAAAGGTTCTTACAGGAATGCTCTACTTTCAGATAGCGGGTGGATGGGTGGGGGGGCCTGTATTCAGAAAACAGAATGGATTATGCAAAAAGATCTTCGAGTATGGAAATAATCATTGCTTATTTGTAGGTTTTCATTTGAAAAATATCAGAAGTTGCATTTAGAAAAGTCTTTGTGCCCGATATATTTATAAAGTCAATCTGTTTTAAGTGGTAGCAATTAAAGGGTAATTGTAGGAACATTTCAATATCAATTGTTGCCAATTGGCCTGCCTGCCTCTCTCTCTCATATATTAATTGGTGCTGAATTATTGTTCACAATGTAAATATCTGCTACTTGTTTAAAATACACAGAAAATGACTTAATTTTGTGAGGAAAAGCATTTTTTTAAAATCAGCCTTTTATATGAAGCTTAATTTATAGATATTGAAGGCTTGTATTCATATTGAAAAATAAATCAGATGTTTATTCAAAATAAATGTAACCGTCTGGCAAAATGAATTTTCTGACTTGGAGGAAAATGGTTAATAGCAGAAAGAAAATATTTATAAAAATTGATACATTGTCAATTATTAATTTTGGACTATTTTTTTCATCTCAATTTCAGTGGCTTTTTATTGCAACTTCTCAGACCATCTTTCTACGTCCATTAGTAAACAGCTTGGATTGAAAATAAAGAATAAGCTTCCTTCAAGAAGAATTTGGATCCCCTTTTCTTCAGGAAGCCTGTCTTAGCTTGATCGGTAAAGTAGTTATCACACTATGAAAGCCACTGGTTATTTCCAATCAGCACTGCTTACTAATGGCTGTAAAAAGAGTCTGATAAATTGTGATAAAAAGCAACTAAAATTAAGATGAAAGAAATACTAGCCAAAGATTATTAATACTTGACAATGCTTATCTAATCATAAAAATAATATTGATGCATTGTGTTTAGAGCAGTGCTACACAAAGTGCGGTACTAGTACACAAACCATAGGCTGCTGGTACTTGGCTCATTTTCACATGTTTAATGATGTTTAAAGTATATATTACTAGATGACGTTCTTGGCAACGCTTGGACATTATTATTGCAATAGAGAAACTATATAAAGCTCCAATAATGCCTAAATTTGTTAACTTTCAATATATTCATTATCTCTCCAATAAAGCTTAACAATAAAACGAATGTTCAATTAATATTTTACTGATCATGCATGAAAAATAATTTGGCACAGATATGCTACCGGTCCTTGACATATTTGAAAAAAAAAAAAAAAAA
>VCCN01004703.1:202308-236352 GCA_006491835.1 Architeuthis dux
ATATAAAGACAAATTTAAACTTTGTTTCACTATCAGACTAGATTTTCAAATGAGGTAGATTTAAAAAAATATATATATACTATACACAGAAAATTACAGTAGTATTTAAGGGCTTTTGCTAATACTGTCAGTGATAAAATAAGTGCTTCAAGATAAAGAAAGACCTATGAATTTGCAGCAACAGTAATTAAAGAAAATCAAATATGAATTTTTATATGTGAAAATTATTTAGATAATTTCATCAGTTAAAAAATGAAAAGGAAATCTGAACTTTAGCAGAAAAGAAATCGAAAATAAAACAATTACATTTTTGGAAATACTTAGGCGAGATCTATATGCATCTCTTGAATGAAAAACAGTATGAATATAAAAAGTGACTTTTTTTTTCATTATGTTCTCATAACGGCTGGTGTGACTGTTATAGAATGCACAATGAAATCAATAATTTCTTTCTAATATCTTTATTTCTGAAAATGCCCTAAGCCAACAGATAACTTTTATATAGAATACATCTACAGAAGAATTCTAAAGTAGTAGAATACAGGTAAGTACAATGTTAATACACAAGGGCTGTCCAGAAAGTATCCAGCCATTATGAATATCTTGAGAATGGGTTGCACAGCTTTGATGTAACTTGGCAACCAATCAGAGTGGATGTTCACCTGACACTCTCCCATGGGGTTTCTCAGTCAGCAGTGAGATGCCATTGAGTGAGCTTGTGTATTGTGTGACCATTGAATTCACAATAGCAGAGCATGCAAATTCTTCAATTATCGTACATGGTTTTTGGCAAAACATTGCATCATCTAGGTGTGTTAGCACCCCTCCCCTACAGTCCAGATTTGGCTCCCTGGGACTTCTGGCTTTTTCCAAAGAGATTCCAGACTGTGGATGAGATTAAGGAGATTGCGACGAGGCAGCTGATGATAGGGTGTGAGGCTCCAAGGGGAGTATACTTTGAAGTGGACTAAAGCGACACTGCCCTAGGCAGGCTAATATTAAATGGCTGCATACTTCTTGTATAAATCGAGAGACTGACTGCGTCATATATAGAAAAAGAAAGAAAGAAACATTCGAATGAATGGTTTTGCTTTTACTTGGCCAACAAGTATTACAGATTGATAACTTGGTGGGGAACCAAATATCAAAAAGAAATAAAAAATATATTTTTATGACTGACTTTACAGAATGAAATGCCAAACTTCAACACAATCAAAAGAATAGCATTCAAAGTCATTTAACTGGTTTCAAAACACTAAGTAATTGAATAAATGTTAAAGATATAAAAAGTAGATTTTGCAAAAGTAAAAAGACAAAAATTGATTAATACTTTTATTTCAAATCAATATAAACATCATTTTAGTTAGATCATCCCTTATAGTATTGTTTAAAAATATAAGAAATTTAAATTTTACTAAAGTAAATTTCTTAGCTTTATTCAGCACCAATATCTTTAAAGAATTCTGATACTTGATTCAAAAATTAAATTTAATGTAAAACAAGACTGAAGACATTGTTTCAGTCTTCCACAACACAAAATTCATGTGTATAAGCTAGGAATCTCTTATGACTTTTTTAGCATTTGCAATTTATCTGAATGTTTAGTATGTAGAATCAATAGCAGTCAATATTTAGTCAATAAGTGCTATGATAATTATATTCTGTCTGTCTGCAGACGTTTGTTTTTCTTTTACCTTCATTGGCAATAGAACACAGGCATTAACTGGTTTGTTTACTTTATTAATATTGTTATGGATATGCTGATAATAATTGTATATAAGAAGACTTTATCTCGGAAGATATATTATGCAATAGTATCTTTTTATTTTATGCTCATCTGATTGATCTATTAACATTTCTATTGATCATTTTCTCCATTAAGGTCAACATTTTTACTTGTCCTATCATGTTAGTGTATCCCTTTTCTATTGCTGATAATGTTTTAAGCAATATTTACATATCAGGATCACAGTATGATTGTTTTTCTTGTGGCACAGGCAAAATGTGTCAAATTTCATATTTCCATAGGAATAGGATTGTATCAGTGGTTAAACTTGCAGCTATCAGAAAAAGTTACTGGTTTATTGGAAATACTATTGTAGATTTTCTTTAATAGACATACATATATATTAGCTTGTTTTTGTAGCTGTGAAAATGTATTACAATATATTTCTTACTATAAGACATACTGCAAAGTAAGAATTGGTAATTGTTAATAAATATTTCCCATAGCAACTGTGCCGATTTTAAATTTGTTCTTTAATGTTTAGCTGATAATATAAGCTAGCAAAGGCTCATAAATATATTTTATGATAAATGAAATAACAAGCAGAATGAGATATGTCAAGTATACTTATTTTTAGTTATACAATTCATTCGCTTTTTCGCTTTTATGAAAAGGCGGCAAAAAGCAAAAATAGCATTTGTATAGAAACAGCGCATACCTTTTTCCTCTCTCTTCTATACCTACGACCACCCCAATTTCTGATGACTCAGCCTAGCATACCATCATCACCATTCTTTGGGTCTGGGAACACTAAAAAATAATTCTCATATAAATTAATTGTAATCGCTTTTTTGCTTTACGCCATTTCAGCTTATGGAAAGTTTTTATAGGAACGCTCTACTTTCGGATAGTGCCAAGAAACCTTTATATAAAATTCTTTGTACGATTTTAAACATGTTGGACTATGTATAATATTTTAATTGTTTCCTTCTCGTAGAAAACTATAAAATAAATGTGCCTGCCATACAGCAATTATGTGCAAGCTCATCACACAAACCATTTTTCTGTAATGAGTTTAAGCCTCACTGGGTCTCCTATAATAGTTGCTTTCTCCCAGATTAAGTTAAGCTTAATAAATACCTGAAAGGCTTTTCATATCTTATGTACAAAAATTGAACCCTTGCTCAAAAGTGGATCTTCTGTCTGTTGGTCATTACATTACAAAAATGGGTCATCTGTCTGATGGTCATTACAAATTATTCTTGAAATTTTGTTGCTAGGACGAAAGTTCAGGTGTGCAAAATTGATTTATTAAGTAAATGCAATAGAAACAAAATTTAAAAAATGCCTCAACAAAATGTTATGTGACTAAAATATGCTAGTAGTTTTTTTTCACCTGAAATTTATTCAATTATTATTATAACTTGCTTTCATCACTTTGTGCAGCTTTGTCCAGAGCTAGATATTTTCCAGTTATGATAGGGAGATAAAATTTGACAACTAATCCAGTACAAAACTGAAGCAAAAGTAGCAACCATCACACTATGTTTGTAATCAATACATTTGGACAACGGCTTAATATAACAACACAAATGACATCTACATTTCTATTTTTGAAATGTCTTCCAGTATATTGTACCTTGCCAGTGCAATATGTCAAGTCCATCTTATTCAACTGTATCAACACTGCTGCGAGGTATTAATAGTTGCATATCACTGCATAAGCAACCAATGAATGAGTGTTTATATATAACTTATTTCAGGATCTAATATTTATAGCACAAATGTGTAAACAATTTCTTTTCTTTTAAATTATTTTGGTATATCTAATTTGGCTGAATAAATATTTTTTTAAAAGTCATTATCATATCAAATATCTTAAGTTTCTTGAAATAGACAAAACCATTTGATATGGAAAGTTTATTTTTCCATGTCCTTAGAGTAAATCATAATTATGGTGAGTTGCAGTGACTGATGTAAGTAATGTTATTTTCACTTGAGGAGATTGTGTGACAAAATCTAATACTTTTAAACATTTCAAGACTAATGTGCCCTTAGAATTATTATCATATTGGGAGTTGAAATGTTTTTTGATCTTTAGATTTCTCTCAGAGGCCAGCACGTTTTGTAGAAAAATATTTAGAAATAGAGAAATTAGAAACCATCAACCATAAACTGTCAACATAGGTTTCTTCAGCTATGTATGTATGTATGTATCATGTGTACAAGCAGCACCAACGGAGCTAGAGGGCTGAACATTTCAACATTTACTCCTTATTATGTCTAGAAAAAACCTTTTTAATAGGTTGGGGGGGGGATTTCAATTGCAATGTGAGTTTATCCTAAATTGATCCCTTAGTTTTTAATTGATCATCCCCAACATGGCAAGCAGCCAAAAGATATTTGTCATATGACAGTTTCTATTGAGTAACTAACCAGACCTGTATTCCTTATTTTCGGTATATTCATTTAACCATATGTATATCGTAGGTTTTAAATTTTTTAAAATGCTCGACCTTTTGATACCCTTCATATCTTTGTATGCATCTCCACATTATTTTTATATATGATAATCCAGTTTTTCAAAGAATAAACAGTAATGTCTTGATGGAAATTACATGGATTATTATTCTTTTAATTCAACCAAAATTTGGTGAAAATCACAAGAAGGCAATTGGAGATACTTGAAATTCCTCCTGCCACTGGATTATGCCCCTGGGTGGCAACGAAAGACATTACTGTTACAACATTGAGTTTTTATACTTAACTCTCTGGTTTCATTCCAGGATTTTTTTTGCGATTCTTCGCTTATTTACTGACCTTTACCCATTGTTATGGCCTCTAAGAGAGAGATTCAAGTGTCACCGGTGGCACCAAGCATAAACATGACACCATATCAATCCATGGTACTTAAAAGATATAGTAGACATATATAATAAGTAGGTCAGAAGTGTTTTGTTGAGTTGTTACTGAGTAATCTACCCTTATGACCTATGACATCTGATAATCCAACCAAATGACTCATCTGATCTGACTCTGGAACCATAGAGGTCAGACTAGGGGACTTGGACTTGTATTAAATAACAGATACTTGTAGAAAAATAGATTCAATTCTAGAAATCTCTGGTCAACTAAATAATGTTTATCACTAGCTATGATATCTATATCTCGTGTATGAATGATATTGCAATCATCACTAATGTGCAAAAAATAACCTATATTAAAGATTAAATAATAATAATAGTAAACAGACTGAAACTGGTTTGTTATATGACTGGAAATAGTTGAATGTCATCTAGTAACTAGAGCCTACATTTCCTGAAGGAACTGCAAGTGTGATTGTGCCACAGTATAGCATAGCCCCCCTCCCCAACCTTAATGAAAACACAAAAAATTCACTAGCGAAAATCTTTTACAACTTTCACAATGGAAATAACCGCATACTATAAAACTGTATGAATGGCAGAGGGTAAGGGTCTAGTTTAGCATTATAGTTACATTTGAAATAAAACTCTCCTCTAAAACTTCAACAAAATTAACTTTATTCAAAACTGTATGTAAGCGCAATACATGACATTAAGAAACATCAAGTGTTGGAATAGTGTTGATATCTCAAGGAGGAGAAGTGGTGCCAAAAATGAGCAGAATAAAAAATACACAGAGCAATAGTGTGCTTGCAGCGGATGCGCAATCATACTAATATCTATTATTGTATATGCTAGTGTATAAATAAATAAATAAATAAATAAATAAAAGGAACCCTTTTGCCCATGATGCATTTTTAATATAAGCATATTAAACTTTATATTTTTTCCTACCTATTTACTGATTTATTCTGGGATTATGTATCAACCATTTGATTAACTCATGCTGTTTTAAACATTCAAAATTTGTAGTAAGATTCAATTGGTTTATGAGAATAATCTCGTGATGTATGAGTAATTTTGTAATACTAAACTGCTTTACAGAATAAATCAAATTATATCTTCAAAAATATTTTTGCACTCTTATTGATTGAGAGCGAGTAAATTCTGGCTTAACTGAAGACCTTTAGTTAGCATCTTTATCCTTGCTCTTTACATTTTGACCAAATAAAACCTTACTATTTTCTTTAGTGAAAAGAATTTAAATTCTTGTTCGAATATTTTCTTTTTTTTCACAATTTCTTTGAGTGATTCAATTTTGATACACAATCATGAATTAAAATTAACACACAATCATGACTCAGATTAATTATGTGTGAATTCTCATTATTTCAGAAGTTTTTAACATTATGTGACCTTTGATGGTTCTATGGATACAGACTTTGTTGGGCCTATAAGACATGTGAATATATAAAACGTGTTATGAACATATTACTCTTAGAATTATTACTAATCATCCAATACTTGCAGGTCTCTAATTTTCTTAGACAAATCATATTATGAATATTAAAAAAGATTGAAGAAGCAATAATTGGCATTTTTATGGATACTGAAATGATGGCAGCATACAGGTAAGATTAGGTAGTGCCAAATAAATTTGGGTAATATAAGAGATGGCAGCTAGCAAAGAATTCAGTAATGTAGAAAACTAGGCTGGCAGCAGGCCAACAATTGAAGAGTGTGTCAAATAGACTTTGTTCATTTATCAAACAATATCCTCAATATTTCCCCATTTTTGTTGAGTACCTCTTTAATCTAATAATTGAAATGTCTGTTCAGAAACTTCTCCTTCACTTAAATCTACAGATATTAACAAGGGAATAATTTTAGAAATTACATTGATTCGCATTTATAGCTTCCAAATGCTTTTGCTTCAGAGCAAAATTTTATTTTGTTAATATGCGTCTCTGCATAAATAAAGTGTAGCTAGTTATTACCCATGAAAAAATCCATGGATATATTTGAATTTCAATGAGATGATTTTTTTTTCATTTTTAGAAAAGAAATTAAGAGGCTGTAATGCATTTGGTAAACATATCTACCAATTTTTAAGGAGTTCAAGTGGTTTCTTCACATTCTCTTACTTTCAAAGCTGTTAATAGTGTAAATAAATGTTTACGACTTATCAATTTCATCTGAGGTTTTATTAAAAAGTGACTGAAACTGTTTTAGTGCAAGGGTAGGAGATATTTTTATCATCAAAATTGTTACCTTTAAGTGGAAGTGTCCTGTTACGGACAGTGAAACAATCAGAAAAAGTCACACTGTTCATTATATAGATAAATTGCTTATTTTCTGTGAAGGTGAAGGCATTTTTATGAGTTTTTTAGTTACCATACATCTGTAATTTTTAACATTTCAACAGAAAATTTCTAAAAGATAAAAATATATTTCTTAATTACAGGTGTCATACACACAGGTATAAATGTATCTACCTGCCGTATTGCAGCCAACTAACTGACCTACTGCCAAATAATTTAAGTCGCTCGGTATTTAGATCAACATTTTTTGACAGTCATTCTAACTAGAATAAAATACCAAGTACCTATTAAAAGAGAAAGGTTAGAATAAATAGCAAATACATTTGAAATAATTTTATTTCTTTGTGTATTTATCTACTTGAATTCTGTTTTCTCTTAACAGTTAAGTTCTAGTAGAAACTGTCAACATCAACATAGGTTTCTTCAGTTTTGAGTTGGTCTGGCTGGCTATGTATCACATGTACAGGCTGCACCAATGGAGCTAGAGGTATGAAAAAACGTCTTTTTTAATCACACTCCAATAAGATTTTAGTGGGGGTTTCAATTTACAATGTAAGTTTATGCTAAATTGGTCCCTTAGTTTGTGTCTGGTAGTGTTCACATTTGTTTTTGGAAAATTCAGATTTTTTTTTAGTGATCACTACCCAACAAAAGGCAAGAGAAGTAACTTATTCATTGATCACCCCTTCTTTCAATTTTTTAATTTATTACCCACAACACAACAAAGACATTGGTCGCGTGATGGTTTCTAACCAAACCTGTCTTGCATTAATTCTGAAACGGTTATTTAAATTAAAAACCTCTCCATATTCAGATGATGCTAAAAGTAAAAAACTTTTAGCATTAAAAATATCTAAATATGAAGAACTCAAATATGGCCTCCATTTTTTTCTTGATAAAAATGTTCACTTATACATTTATAAGAATGAATAACAGTCTGGAATATTGAAATAGATAATATGAATTATTATTAAGTAAGTATGCTCTTGAAAAATCTTTCCTTTTTTTCTCTCTCCAAATTTTACTTATAAATATGATGGATTTTGTGAATAAAGGGAGTATTAAACCTTTTGGGAGTGTGTCCTCTAACAATTATAACTATGGAACAGTGAGTAAAAGTATACAAAAGAGTATCTTAATGTATAAGAAGCTTAACAGAAATTATTTTTTTAAAAAGTAAAAATTCCTAATTTTAAAACAATTAGAGAGAAAATTCTTGCAGACGTTTTTTAAAAAAATTATTTCTCGACTAAAATTTATGTATTCATGGAAGCACTTCTAGGTTATTTGATTATTAAAAAAATGACAAATTTCCTCTGCATTATTTAAATTTTTCAAGACAGAAAATGTTCCACTGCAGGGTGACAAGAGGCAGTGTTGTTGATTGTAGTTATAAGCACAAAAAATAAGCTGAGTACGAGACTAGTACTCAAAGTACACAGCTGAATGGTAACCAATACCTATAAGAAACTAAAGAAGCAGAAAAATAAAATAGAAAAAAATAAGAACTATGTGGAACCTGATGGTTGTAAAGAGACACATAATGAAGAAACCCACATCCCACCTGTCTAGACAAATTGAAATGCAGAGTGGAAGGGTCAAGCATAATTTGATGTGAGAGTATACAAGATTTATCAGAGATGGGCTACAGATTAAAATAGCTTCGTCGTCTCAGAAGTTGCAAACAAAAATCAATATTGCAGCATTGGTTCTGGCCTCTCCCATCACCACAGAATCTAGTTACTACTATGGCTTGATTGAATGGAACTGACATGCACTCAAAGACAGTCTGAAGCTTGTCAGGATTGCATGAACACAGTGTCTGAGAGCTGACTGTGTTTGGAGCACAATGTAGACACTCACATGTATATGCATACTTACACACACAATCACATACATCCAATATATAAGAATAGTGGTAGCAAGGCTGGTTCCAGGTAGTAGATGACTGATTGGGTGTCTATTTGGTCAGTATGTCAGGTACGTGTAATAATTAATACCAGTACCCAAACATTAAAGAAGGAAGGAAAATCTATCTCGCTCAAGTCAGTCATTCAGTATTAAGAAAAAGTTATATCATTTCATCAGATTAAAATATAGAGGAAGCCGTTTATTATAATCACGGACAATGTTATCAAATGGTTATTGTTATCAAAATCGGTTGGTCCCAAACACTTTATTCAAAATGAATTAAAAATTCATTTAAAAAAGTCAATAAATTTCATATCAATTTTTTAATAATGTAATCTTGTTTATAACAATGAATTTGATAATATAACAATGAATGTAAATGGTTCCAATTGCATATCCTTTGCTTAATGTTATCAGCCGGTTATTGTTATCTAGAAGACCCTGTCTGAAAGGGGATCACAATAAGTAGCTTCCTCTGCAGTCCAAAGATAATCCACTTAGATTGTTCAGAATGAATTTCTTTTCACTGATAGGGGAACCAAAGGAAGAGTTAGGAACAGAAGAAAATTTAACACCTGCATATAATTTTTACCAAGCTTGAATAGATATTTTTATTGAAAAAAGTATGTCAAACTTTATACAAAAATATAGTATTCTCTTTCTTTACTTTGATTAAAACAGCCTGTCAGTCATGTTCTTTTAAATGATTTCAATGACAATGCATATATACTGTAAGTAGTGAAGACAAGTGTGACACCTCTTTAAGACCAAAGATAGCTAAATGCTCACATCATGAGTCATTAAAAATGAAGTGTAGATTAACTGCTGGATAGTGAACAATAGGCCTTTAACAAAATGACTGATTGAACAAAATCTATTGAGAAATGAAATCCATTTAGAAAACTAGAACTAGGTTTTTATGTCAAATGTGGCATTAATGAAAATATATCACACATCAAGTTAGGAAAAACAGTATATTTACTAGAATGTATACAATTATCTATTTGATTCTGTGCTACAAGTCTTGGTCAAGATAAATCATTTAACAAATAAATATTGAATTATTCATGTTTTTGTAAATGATGAATAGGATCTGACCATTTTTCTTCAATAAACATAACATTGTATTCAGTGTTTATCCAGAGAGAGAACTGTAAAAGACTGTGTGTTAATTTTGATATCTTTTCTTAGTAACTTCTATGGCAGTAGAATTTATAAATAGAATTTACTTGAAACTTGATAAAGGAAATTTAGTTTATTGGTTTTCAGTAGAGATTGAATATCATTTAGAGAATTTGCTGTTCCATTTGTCCCCTGCTCCCACGCCCCCCAAGGCTGAGATTCGATTTGCTGAGTCAACTGATACTTGTCAGTTTGTTGTTTTTGTTAATAAATGTATTTTGCATTCATTGTAACTGTAAGAGAAATGAAATTCATTTGTTAGATACACCTTCTAAAAACAAAGGTTTTATAGATTCCAGATAAACTATAATTGATAAAATGTTGACATTCAATTCTAAATTTGTGCATACAAAGATATAATAGTTAATTTCACAACTTAAATGTTTCTTTTATCGCTATTAAATATTGACATTTAAAAAACAAAAAAGATGATCATGACATATTCAGTTAAGCTAATATGGATAATTAAGGCATAGAAATAAAGAAAGAAATATACAATAAATTATCATCACAATACCAAACAGTTTCAAATCACTTCTAATAATAAATGGGCTTTTAACAACATTAGAATATTTTGGTGCTTTGTTTATCAATAGATATCCACATGGAACAGGGAGATCAATTTAAAGGAAATTATTTCATTAATATATTGTCTACATTAAAGGTTTACGATATTCTGCTATAAAAAGATGACACGAGAACAAAAACTGGTTTTAATTTTATACCAGAAATTTAAAATATTTCCTCGTTACATTTCAAGTTAAAAAGATTATCAACAGAAGTGAATTGATTGTTATATCACCTTGAAGTAATGAGGAAAACAAAAAGAGAATAAGGTTTTAGTGTTTAGTAAATATAACAGATTGTATATGAATAGAGAAGATGGCAAAGATATTTTTGGAATCTGTTCTGTAATGGCGTTAACAAAAAACATCATGAAATATAGAAATAGGAAGCAGGTCCAAAGCATATTCAATTCTAGAATAAGAAAAAATAGAAGGTTGAAAATGATTTATAGAGTAAAAGACAAAGAACACTGACAAATGAATGTCCTTGTCGATAAATGCCAACAATAAGCAAGCAGGAATTTTTATGTGTATTTTATATCTTAGAAAGGAAAGTCAACTGATTAGATAATCAAGAGATTATTGCTTGGATCTTTCATAAACTTCTTTTGTCATAGTTATTTAACTTTTTGAAGCATCATGGGTTAAATTTCATCCCACTTTTGAAGTGTGTGTATCTGTGCGATGGGTCGTTTTTAATGACCTTTTCATCTTTATACATCTAAATCTCTTTGAACATCTCTCATTAACAGTTATTAGTGAATAATTGACATACATGACAAGTAATAAACAGAACATGAAAACATTTCTGTAAATAAGACCTTTAGTCTAAAAAATCTTTAGTGTTTCAAGCTACAAAGCTTTTTAGACTATATCTACATTACATTTTACAAATCTGGATTCTTTATGAAATAACAATGCTAAAATAATGTAAAGGGAAACATAGGCACCTCATGGTGGGTAATGGTTAGCAAGCTGGTCTCGCAGGTCATTACTACTGAGTAATGAGTTCAATCCTCCCTGAGTGCCCCACACTTGTGGCCTTGTGCCCAAACTAAGCTGAACTTAGTAAATAACTATATAATGGGGAACATGATTTTAAGAATCTTTTCAATTCATAAAAACTGTAGCTCAAATTTAATCAACCAACAAAAACAAAAAAAACACTAATTTTAAGAATTCACTGTAGATTTTGAAACCTTTTGGTTTGTTTAAATTTGCTAAAATACAAAACAAGATGGTATTTTTTTTTTTATTATTGTTCTTCATGGGAAGCAGTAGTCAATGGAAAGGTCAGAATATAAGCATTGGGTAGACAGTTTCATAGAAACAATGATTATAGACCTTTTGGTCAATAGAAACAGATGAGCCAGATAAAATCCACCAAAATTAGTTTCCATGGCACCAAAGTAGACTAGTACTACTAGTTTTGACAAGGCTGATTGATACTAAGCAGTAGTAATATCATGGAAGAAAAAAATCGGACAAATAGCATTTAGAGGGGAGAGTAAAAGCAAAGACATGTGAGATGCCATTATTGTGAGCATGTCATGACATAATTTTGTCTTAAATTTTCTTGGAGTTCAAGCATCAGCATCAAAGTTCTCGGATCTAAAACTGAGTGGTCAGAGTGAAATGCCACTTATTATCTTGTATAAAGACTTTGTGAGGATGACTATTAGACTCGACATAAGCTTATTCAGCACTTAAAGAATTAACCATTTATAAACAGTTCAATAACCACCAATAAAAATAAATTGAAATGTATAAAGCAATAAAAACTTCCACTGGCTATGTATGTATCACACATACAGGCCACACCAATAGGGTTAGAGGGCTGAAAATTTCAACATTTACTCCTTCTAGAAAAAATGTTGTTTTTTTTAAAATTCCACACCTGAATAGCTTTTTAGCATTCAATTTACAATGTAAGTTTATGCTAAATTAATCCCTAGTTTGTGCCTGCTTGTTTTTTGAAAATTCAGACTTTTTAGTGATCCAACCAAAGGTGAGAGTAGTAACCTAGTCATTGGTCACCCTTTTCTTTAATTGATCACCCCCAACACAGCATGCTGCCAAAGGATGATAGTAACAAGACGGTTTCTATTGAGTGATTAAGCAGACCTGTATTTTTAACTGTTAATAAAATCAGCAGCTATAGAAAATAAAAAAGGTCAATAACTTATAACAATGTTTTAATGTTATTAGACCATCCATCTGAATATGAGTACATCATTTTTTCTAAAACAGTAACCAGCCATATAAAGAAAACTTTATAGTATGTTTTTAGCAACATTTTTTTCTAAAATTAAAGTGAAAGTATACAGCATTTATTACTAACAAGAGAAATGAGATGTATTGACACTATGAACCTTGGACTCCTTTTCATGGCATTATTTCCCTGATGCTGTGTCATTAGTCTATTATAACGCACCTACAGCTATGAATGAGTCAGTAAGGAGGCACCAGTTAGATCCAAGGCTCGATATAAATATTATCTGCAAATACTTACTGTTAGATTCATTTACCTATAGATTAATTTGAAATGATATGCGAAAACAACAAAAGAATCTTTTAATAATGCCACATATGTTTTAAATGTATGGAGGGTTGTATTTTAACCTGTTGGCTGCCAAGTATATTTTTTTAATGTAACTTCTGTGCCGGGTTTTTCTGGTAAAAAAGAATTGATGAAAATAGAAAGTCTTCGTTTAAAACAGTTTTATTTTCATACAAATCAATTAATATGTACAACAGAATATCTAATAAATGTATCTAAGAAAAAAATGAGACAAGTTATCTCGTCTGTGACACTGGACTAATGACTGGGTAAGATGAGTTATCTTGTCCTTGGCAGCGAACAGGTTAAAAATTAATGTGGAAACTATTGCAAGTATGAATTAATCAGTAATTTGTGGGTATGTGCAAAATAAAGTGAATAATCTTTTAAGCAAATTATACCATCCTTAGCAGGAACTTAAATAATCAGAACTGGAGAGTCAAAATAAATGGATTATTTATTGAATTAGGAAAATACTTTTTATTTTATAAACCAGCTTTTTAAATGTTTTGGAGAAACAAAATACAAGCACTTTCAGCTAAATGAGATTTACAATTTTGAAAATATTTCTATGTAACAAAAAAGAAAATAACAACAAGAGTTTTAGAAACTTTCTACTTGTTTTGATAAAGTAGTTTATAAAGTATTACAACTTAGTAAAATAGATCAAAGTGAACTGTGTTATTTGAAAGAGGATTAATGAAATTGAGAAAGATGATTAAGTAGTAAATTTGATTGTCTGATATGAAAGGAAGAAACAATGGAAACATGTCTCATTTATCAATAACCAAATTTGATTATACCCAGCAGACATATCAAAGTGACAAGTCAAAAGTTAACAAAGTGAAAGTTCTATTATCAGTTTCAATGAGGAATAATCAAAAACTAATACACTATTTATTTTATCATGTATTATTTCAAGATGATTTTTAAAGCTCTTCAGTTTTGTCTGATCTAATTTAATTTTCTCTGTGATAATGGTTTGGAAAAGATGGCATTTTAGAAGATTCTTGTCTATGTGAACACAGAAATAACAATTCTTTTACTAGCCACGTTGACTGCTTATTTGGCAGAGGTAAACATCCTTTTTCATCCAATGCTCATTGGAGCCATCAAATTTCAAGCCGTTTTAAATTAAACTAATTCTCACAAGCATAAATATTTATTTTCTCAATTATTCAAAGCTGCTGTTAACATCTCAACCAGAGTCATATATTGAGAAAGTGGAAACAATTTGGTTAAATAGAGATCAATTAGATTGTATTTGAAAATTTGATTGAAACAGTTATAAGTGATAATGGTTAAAAAATTGCAGCATATTCCTTTTTTAACCAAATACATCATTACTGTATATTTCGACAGATAATACAACACTTGAAACATCCCCTCCCCAAAAACGGGGTTGTCTTATAGGCCAGATACAAAAACACTGAGCTAAAACCATGAAATTCAGATTGAAATTTCTGAAGATGTTTTATCTATCAGAGATATGATCAACTTTTCAAATGTTTTCCTACATTCAGAATTCATTGTTTTATTCTATGTTTTAGACAATTCATTCTCCTTGCTCTAGTGTTCTATTTTTATTCATCAATTTGATCATTCGATTTTGACAATCACTAATAACTGAGACTTTAGTATATTTACTGATTTGTTTGAATTCAACTTTTAAGACATGGAAGCCTATCATATTCATATATTATTACAAATCTATAAACAACCTGGCCAGCAATACTTAGGCAAATCTTTTCCCCAATTATATCAAATCTTTGGTGTGTAACATCAACAAGAGGTTCACACTTGACCTTCATGTGCTCTTTTAGAAATATATTTTTTGGTATGTCTATTCGTCATATATATTCAATTGGCATTGACTAAATACTGTAGCGTATGACAACACAAAACTTTTCAAATGTATCTGATATTAGCTGTATATAGCTTTACCGAAACCTAGATATTAGTGATTGATTCTAGAGTTTAAATATCAATGATATCAAAGATGCAAAATGTGCTCTTGCAAAAAAATACAACTTTCATAACCTTTGTACAAACTGGTATCTTTTTATCAATTCACTTTGTTAAACCAAATTGCCTTAATGACAGTTGTTAAAATGCAGTTATAAAGGTAAATGCAATATATAAGATGGAGATTTAATCTAAACAAAAAACTATGCAACTATTACACTGCTTCCAATGTGCTGGTATTATGACTAGAGGGCCGTCTACTGAAGCTCAATATGGACATTTATAGGGCTTGGATGAGTTGCACAGGGGTGCTGGAAGCAATTTGGGACAGGGGAAGCTTTTCAGTAAATGCATTTTACAACATATTTTGATTGTGATAGCTGGAAATGAAAACTTTATTGCTAAAAATGTTTTATATACACATTTAAAGTCCACTTATCAAATAAAATAACTAAGATTTTCGGCTATAATAGAGTTTTATTGGATAAATTGGGAAAAAATCAGCCAGATCTATCCAAAAAATGGTTACTTCGGCAACACTGGGTTGTCTACAACAGAACACGTGGCTTTTCATTGGGTTCATGCAAGAACATTTTGTCACATTCTATGGCTCAGCAACCCCACGTCCAGTTAGTAGTTTTCAGTTGAAGATCAAAAGACGAAATTGATGACATCTTGTTTGTTTTATTACGTGAGAGGAAATGAATTTGATGCAACACAGATCTTTGCTACTCTACTGATTTAGGTAATAAAGTTGTTTTTAATTTTTCTACCTATAAAGTATAGAGAACTCTTGTTGCTATAAATAGCAAACCATACTTGGCAACACAGAGACAACCACTAAAATCTCTCATTCACTATGTTTTTGCAGTTATGAGAATTTTTATTCAGTTAAATATTTGATTCAGTATGTCTTACACTTTCGTTTCTTCATAGAAGGCACACAGCTGCCTCCGCACCAAGAGGGGGTGGGGGCAACTCCCTGTGGTTCCAGCGCCCCTTGAATTGCATTGAGCAGTAGTCCTCCAAATAACCTTGTAAACCATTAATCTTATAGTCTGGCATATATTGTATTAGCTTTATTAAGAGTCAACATAAAAAATGAATACCTTTTTAAAGGTTCAGTGTTTGATAAAATTGTTCATTGCATGAATTGGACAACAGAAAATTATTTTTTGGCCAAATCAAATTCCCTTCCCACCCCCACCATAATTATGTGGATATAACAAACACAATCTGTGAAGCATTGTTCCCCCCCCCCTTCAGTCTATTTTCTCTTCCAAACTACTTGTTTTGGTATCTGTAGTCTTTCTGCTTTTTTAGTTTTGATACAGTTTGTATTTTATCAGATATCATTTTTTGGTTTAAAATAGAGGCTTGTCCAATGTAATTTCCTAGTTCTACTTGAATGTATTTTCAAAGCCTTTATTTTCTTTATTGTATAGTTTTCCAATTAGATTTCTGTTGACTCCACCTCACAAGTTAAAGTGATTTTTTTTAAAGGTAAAATTGTCTATAACAATGATTATAGAGTGTTCCAATTTTTATATCTTTTGCTTAAATGTTATCAGCTGGTTATTGTTATCTAAAAGACCCTGTGCCAAAGTTATCATAATAAGTGGCTTCCTCTCTCTATGTGTGTGTGCATATGTAGGTATGTGTATGCGTATTCAATTAATAAATTAACAGTTATTTTATGTGATCAAACTAAGAGAAATAGTGGCATGTTTATTTATATGCATGTTTTTAATGATTATAAAGTAGTAGTTGTGACTTTGAAAAAATAAATATCAGCAGAGAAATACAAAAAGCTTTCTGAAAATACTTAATAAAATGTATAGAAAAGACAAGAAGAAACATGTTCATTAAGTCTATTTTCAGATGCTCTAGTAACCTCCGATAGATTTGTGCAGCTGCTTTTTTTTATGGTAGGTATTAAAAGCTTTCTGGAAAAAAGAAACAAACAAGATATTCCTTTCCATCCTTTTACAATAGGTGAGTGAAACATTTAGCAGTTCCTCCTGTCTTTCAAATTCACAAGTAACACATTACAGGTTACACCAGCTATCTGAAAAAGTAGAGCGTTCCTATAAAAACCTTTCATAACTGAAATGGCATAAAGCAAAGAAGCAATTACCATTAATTTGTATGGGAAAATCTTTTGAGCGTTCACAAACCCCAAAAATGGTGATGATGATATGTTAGGTGGAGTCGTTGGAGATGGGGGTGTTGGGAGATAAGGAGACTAGGGTGCAGGCGAGAAAGGAAGAAGGTGCAGGCGAGAAAGGAAGAAGGTGCACGCTGCCTCTATAACAGCTGGCATGCTGAATGTTCTTTTCGTCTTTGAAACAGTGGTGTAAAGCAAACTGGGTGTGGGGGGATACTCGTATATAATTTGCTTTTTTTTCCTTTTTTATAATTAATTCCTCAGCTTCTATTCTTTTAAAATCTTACCCAGTGATTTTCCATGTTCATAGGTTCAAAGAATCAGTGTACATGTGTTATCCATATTTTATAGTTACGCTTGTGTGACAGTACTCGGTGACACTTGGAAAAAATGACAGATATCCAAACTAACCTATATTTTTGCTTTGCCAATGAATTCAGCTAGATCAGTTCACTTACCTATAAATAACGAGCCATACAAATCTGCCTCCTGTTAATTTGACTCGCAGTGTGAATCAAAGTATTGTTTGATTAAGAGAGATATAAGTAGGAAGAAGAAAGAAAATCAAAAAGAATCCGGGTGGTCATTTGAACTATGTAGGTTTTAAATGAAATCACTGAATCAGAACAAATTTCTGAGTAAATATATATTTTTAACAAAAGATGATATTCTATCAATGTTAAGGTGAAGAATTAAGTAGTCTTTGATGATGAATAAAGAATTAAATAGATCAAATATTGACCTATATTTACATATGCTTAAAACAAACACACACACACACACACACACACACAGCAAAACAAACAAAAATAATAATTGGAAAATGCACAGAAATCTGGAATTAAAATTGTCAAAATATTCAAGCACTTAAAACTAGTTATTACCCGTGAAAGAATTCACAGTTTGAGTCCATCATTTCAAATGGTGGGTAGAAGATATTTTTATCCGCTATTTATGGACAGAAAGAAACAGAATAAGCCACACTGTTCATTACATAGATAGATTATTTTATAAAAAAGGTGAACCAAAAAAAAAAAAGAAATTACTCTTAAAAAAAACTAAAATGAAATAAGAAATAAAGCTAAAATAAATTCAACCCATTTAAAAAAATCAGGTAACTTTTCTGGCTGGCGTGAATTAGAAATGAAAGTATAATTGGTGAAATGGAAATAGTAATTTTAATAGTTTGTTTTTCTAAGTTTAGATGTTGACCATCACTGTTTCCTCAAGCAAAAAGTAGATGGATAATAGTCTCAATACTGACAGATACTCCATAAGTCAATAAACTGTATCAAATTAAATTTTTCAAAATCATGTATATTTTTTTTCAATTTTTTAAAATAAATTTATTTTTACATGACGACAATTTGTTGAAAAAAATATTGAATTTAGGTGTTGGTGATAAAAATTTAAAAAATGAATGAAAAATATCCTTAAAAGTATTCAAGTTATTTTAAATGTTAAATAATTTTACTTGGAGATTATTCCATTTTAGATAAAATATATCAACATATTAGTAGATATTTTATTTTTATTTAAAAATTAATAATCTAAGGACAATTAAGAACCCACTCAATCTGTTTGGACAGAGTTAAATCTAAAAAATAATTTTTTTAAAAAGTGTTGGTTTTGTACTGATCAGTTCAGGTTATTTTATTAATATATTTACCTTCATTATAGAGTTAAATATAGTACCATAATTATCAAAGATTCTGTGAATTAACCTTTTTTTATGACAACTGCATGAATATAAGAATATACAGGTTTTCCCCACTACCTGAAAGTAGAGTGTTCCTATAAAAACCTTTTGTAAACCGAAATGACATATAGCGAAGAAGCAATTATGATTGATTCATATAGAAAAAGCTTTTTAACATTCTCAATCCCAAAATATGGTGATAATGGTATGTTAGGCTGAGAGGTTGGTAGATACTGGTACTGGAGACGGGTGTAGGAGAAAGAGGAAGATGGTGTGTGCTGCATCTATAACAGCACACTATAAAACAAATGCTTAATGTAATTTTTGCTTTTCGCCTTTTTTAGTAAAAGCAAAACAGTGGCATAAAGCAAATTTTCTAAAAGTGGATACCTGTAATGGAAAAAAAAAATTATTTTGCGTGAAGATTAATTTTCTTTCATAATTCATTGAAAATTGAGAAGGGGCATAAAGTGTGTGTAATAAAAAGCACTTGGCAAACAACTAAGTTTGTTTTTCTCAAATCAACTCTTGCCATTTCAGGACTTGGCACAGAATATATGCATAGCTGAATTTGAGTGGGTTATGTCCAATTTAATGTAAAAAAAATTTATAAATATAGTAATCTATAATAATATAGAAATATATATTAATACAGGCTTATGAATGAATTCAATCTTCAGCTTGCTATTTTGGATTACACATTTTGGAATATTTTTGCCTTAGAAGAGCGGAAATGTGTACACCCTTTATAACAAAAGTCAATGCAATGACCAAGGGATATAAGTTTATAAGTTTGCGGGTATAAATAGTACACACTATAGACATATATTCATCTATGTCATGCTAAGAATAGCCTGTCTCTAAGCAAGTAAAGCAAATGTAACCCTGAAGTGATCAAAAGGCATTGAGATAGACTGGTCCCTCCGATTACTTAGTAACAAATCAAGTGACACAGCTGAGCTCTTGAGCTCGTAAGACATGCCAAACAGACACTCTTATTAACATTAGGATGAGGGATATTGGGAACGTGGCCCAATCTTGACCAAACGCAATAATGGAATTTGACAGATTCTATGCCAAAATGGATTCAGACACCTAACAACAACAGATATAGCCTATTAGATGCTTACCAGCTTTTTAGCTTTTGGCTAGGTTAGAAAAACACTAAAACTGGACATATTCCCTAGTTGTGTTATTGATTTTGGCAGCTATTATGAAATGTTCATCAAGACATTTACTCTAGTCTGAAACACACAAGAGGATCACGTTATGTGCAAGAATAAAGTTTAAAATGGAGGTCGGTGGTGAAGAGAGAAAGGAAGAAAAATGGCAGATTTCATGAAGAGAAATCCCAGCTCCAACCAAGGATTATTAGCTCTTTCTTAGATCCATTAAACTTAGTTACCTCCCTTAGATTATGCAACCATAACTAAATTTTAATAAGAATGCAAGTATCTACCTATTTAGATTATTTTTGTACTTTTACAAAGGCTTACATTTTTTTTCTAAATGTGTTCAAAATATGTTAACTGTGCTTAAAAATCAATGTTATATATCTATAGTTTAATGAGAAAATAAGAGGAAAATTTGATTTTTAAAAATGTGCTAACTTTTTTTAAAACAGTATATCTATTCAATCAGCATTATATTCTCAAAATGACAAAGAATATTTTAGTGAAAAGACAATGACAATTATGTTAAGTATAAAATTCAAATTAAACCATATTAATTGCAACAAAAGAATACCTATTACATTTAATGAAAGATGTCTTTCAGTTAGTACTGCTATTTGACAGACCAAATACTTTGTAATATTTTTTAGATTAAGAAATGATACATACAAAGCTGATCCACAACAAATATATACAAAAAAGTTGAACCAGAAGAGTGATATAAACTTGATAAGAATAATCATAATTTAAGAAAGAATTAGATATGGCCAAGTATGTAAATAAGGAGGATCAGATTTGTGCGATTAATGTTAATATACTTAAGAATAATCATATATATAATGAAAGCTGTGTCTATCACACTTATAGTATCATTAGCAGCCATCAGCCCCTCTCGCTTCCTACACTCTTATTAAACTACCTAACTTTCTTTTCTCCCCGCTTCCTTTTTATTCTTTTATTAAACTACCTGACTTTATCCCTTCTCTTCCTTCCAACCCTCTTATCAAACTACCTTTATTTTTTACCCTCTTGCATTCTACTCTCTTATAAAATTACCTAACTTGCTTTTCTCCCCTCTTATCCTGATCTGCCATCAGCTGAGCTGGTTGTTGTACACTCATGATAACCGTTAACAAAGTGATGCATGACAGATAGCATAAGAATTTGTCAACCAAAACAATTCAAACTTGTCAGCTATAAATGCAAATTGGATTCCATCACCAAAGAAAGGAGACGATAGAAAAAATCTACTTCTCATCAAAATTTTACATGTGTGTTCTTTGAGTGTTTTTCTCAGTGAAAGGATAAAACAGGGGTTGGCATCCTTTTTGCTTCCTTTGTGGGCTGGATTGTGTATTAATGAATGACGATAGGCCAGTTAAATGCCATAAAAAAAAGATTGAAATATGGGAATTATCTATTTAAATACATATAGTTCTATTTTGCCTCAAAGCAATCAATAATGCATGCTAGAAAATCATTTCTGCTTAAACAAAGATGACAATTAGTAATCAAAGAACTCAATTTAGTCACAATTTATTTCAATCAAGACATCTTTGGAATCTATTAAAAAATCTTTAAAAAGTAAGCAAAGTATCCCGATATTTGCTTGTGGGTAAAATCCCTTTGTGGGCCGGATCTGCCAGTCTGTAGGTTGCCTACCCCTGGGATAAATAAAACATTATCACTTTCCCTGATGATTATTAGTAATTAGACATTACCTATGAAAAGATTTGTGGATATATTTGAATTACAAGGAGATTATTTTTTTTAAAATTTGGTAAACATATCTACATGTGTTTCTATGAAGTTCAAGTTGTTTCTTAACATTCTCTTACTTTCTTTCAAAGCTATTAATAGTGTCACATGTTTACATACTATCTATTGATAATTATAAAGACATTTATTAGTTGAGAACCTATATTTGCCCGGCACCGGTGTGAGCAGCTGCTAAATGAGTTGCCTAAATCGTAAATGTGAATAAAGAAACGAGCTCTGTGCAGGGATCGAACCTGCATCCACCCTGAAAGCAACCTCATATGCAGGTTCTGCTCTACCGATTGAGCTAGCAAAGTTCTCCTTCAATTGGTAGTGTAGAACCTGCATATACGGTTGCTTCCAGGGTAGATGCACTGGGCAAATGTAGGTTCTCAACTAATAAATTTCTTTATAATTATCATACTTTGTCAGATATAAAATTATCCATCATTTGATTTTATATTATTTCATTAAAAAGTGACTGAACTAGTTTAAGTAGAAGAGTCCATTGTTTCAAATAGTGTGAAACAAATAGAAAAAGTCACACTGTTCATTATATAGACAGATTTCAGATCTGCAGAGAATACAAAACTATACTATATTTTATGAATGAGTTTTACTAGTTAATTGGAGCAAAGTCTGTAGCCAGCTCTTAGGGAAAAAGGTATGTACGTATGAAGATCTCTTAAAAAGTCTGTTTAACTAATAAACATCCTTTTTGCTAAAACAGTATCCTAGTAAGCTTCTAGGAGTGATAATTTTTTAATTTTGCCGATAAACATTATTTCACGTAAATACGCCATAAATAATAGTTATTTTTTCTGAGAAAATAGACTTTGAATGTTATTTTCGACTTGGCAGTAGTTACTTTATTACATAAAGAAGGTTATTATTGCATTTAAATAAAGTTTGAATAATTTTATTTTCAGTCATCAAAAGATTACTAAAATAAAATTATTTTATAGATTCTTTAAGATTTCTTTTTTATTTCAATTTATGCTAAAAATAACTT
This sequence comes from Architeuthis dux, assembly GCA_006491835.1. Classification (NCBI taxonomy): domain Eukaryota; kingdom Metazoa; phylum Mollusca; class Cephalopoda; order Oegopsida; family Architeuthidae; genus Architeuthis; species Architeuthis dux. The sequence goes on from VCCN01004703.1 coordinate 225,212, forward strand.
TTAAAAAATAAGTTGTAGGAGGTGATTTTTGCTACCGAAACTTAATTTGACAAATCAGACTCGTAGCTGCACAAACAAAGGTGTGTGTGTGTGTGTGGGGGGGAATGTATGGATGTACACTCAAAGTTATAGCAAACATCACCTTGTTGGTTTTAATGATTCTGTTAATTGATTTCTCACCATGAATTTACTTTGTATGTTGTGAGTCCAGACTTAATCAAGATTAAGTGTTGTTTAGATTTGAACACTGACTTCACAAAAAATGAGTACAGTACAGAAGAATGATGATTATCTGAACGAGATGGGCAGGGAGTATATTGTTCGGATAACTGATCCGATCATAAAAAGGAAGCAAAAGGGCACGTTATTTGAGTCCAACACTTGCTAATGCGATCAGATGGCAGGTACAAATTCTTCCAATTTTTTTGATGTGATAAAATTATTTCAACACTGCTTAAAGTGACTGATTGAGATCAAGCGGACTGACTGCTTTCTCTGCAGAAATGGGAACGGCAATAAACTCCATCACTTGTAACAGATATGTACTCGGGACAAAGTAGTAAAATTAAATATTCAAAGGACCTAGAAATCTTGCTCAGATAATCCGAAGTTTGGATAACTGGTGATCGAATAACCGACGTTCCTCTGTATATTGACAGCTTTACGGTTATTATTTATATTATAATCTTTTTTCAAGTTTAAATCATACTTTTACATTTTGTCTCTGGAAGTTAGGAGTAATTGAATATGTATTTAGTATTTGAAAAGTATGGCACAACTCAATTGAGTTGTGCCATATTTTTTGCATGAATGTGCCATAATTTTTGCATTTATACTTCTATTAAAAACTATGGATATCCAAACATGTAATTGATAACTTGTGATAAATGGTCAGTTTAATTTTAATTTTATTGGCTGGAGCCAGTCTGATTGGGATTTACTTGAATTTATATCATAGCCAAAATATTAAACTTATAACACCGGCTATTTACACAAATACATCTATATAATGTTATTTTATCCTTTGGGACCAAAACTCTGAAATGATATGTGACAAAGATCAATTTTAACATCAACTGACATCAACGTATGAGCTGACAAAATGTTCAATAGACACAGAATTGCAAAATAAAATCACAATACTTTCTCTTGTTAATTGGAAATTGAAAAACGAGAGCAACAAAAATTAGATTTTGAAAAAAGAAAACTGATTGTTTTTATCACATTTAAAATTCTCATTAAGTTGTAATGACCATGTAAACAAATTAGAACAAATCAAGAATAAAATCAAGTTGTAATAAAATAAAGAAAAAAGAAAAAGATTGATAAAAAAAAATCTCTTCTTAGCAATGCAAATCTAGGTTGCAAATTTTGAAAATCTTTATTTCTAAAAAATATATTCAAGAATCCATTTTTATCTTTTTTAAAAAATGTTTGCGAAAAGGGAGATAATCATAAACAATAGAAATTATTGCAGAACAAAACTGTATCTCTATTCGTCTCTACATTCATTGCATCTCCTTAACACAGCCTACAACAACATTGATTTGAATTTGATGAGATTGATATAAAAATTTCAGCTATCTTTTATTAAAAAAAAGTAGAGATAAGTAATGGATCTTATGACAATCTGACACAAACAGTAAAAGTAAAATAGAATAAAAAATCTAATAGATAATTTGTGGCTGGCTGTTTATGTATCAGAGTTGGAATAATAAAAAAAAGAAGAAATTTCCAATCAGACAGCATCAATGTAGTGTGTAATATATAGTATTCAGCAGCTAAGAAAAAATTACAGGAGTTTGCATACATTCTCCTCTTCTGTTTCATTGTTTACCAGATCAGTGGATTCAAGTGACCTGTGAATAAACTATATTTAAGAAAACATATCTTGACCTAATATTAACCCCAAAAATGAAAAGAGCTTATATAGAAGTGAAGTAAATATAGATATAGGTCAGTAGTAAAGCATCAGGAATAAAACAGACTAAATATTCTCATCCTTGTTGGTTGTATCACTACATTTCAGCATTGGGCCAGTTGCATTGAGAAATTAGAGCATCAATTTTGGAGAGAATTTAAAACTTCAGCTCTGGATTTGGTTACATGTCATGTGCTCATTGGCACTGATAGAATTAGAGGTTGGTCAGAAGTGACAACAAAAATCACAGGTTCAACAAATAAAAAAAAATGAATAGTTTATTGCATATCAACATCAAGAGAAGAAAATAAGATATAAAAATTCAGCTCAAGAGTTGGATATTCAAACAAAAACAGTGAGGCCTGGAATACAGGTGGAAAAATTAAGTATAATGAAGAATAGATAAACTTAAAGTTTCAACTCAATATATACATACTAGCATAGTACCCATCAAAAATGAGATTATTTACATATGGATCAGCACTTCTGCTTAGGATCAGAGTGTAGTATCTGTTCGCTCATTGCTCACATAAACTATATATATATAGATGTACATTGCGTTTTATATATGTAGATATACTGTGTTTACAGAGAAAATTAACTATGCAAATAAGCACACTATTAGATCACACATTGGCCTTGTGACAACTTAAAATGTAAAGACTTCCAATAAATATATACACTACTAGGAAATTTACATGCAGTCTGATTGGGATTCACTCGAGGTTATATCATAGTCAAGATATTAAACTTATAACACAGCCTCTTTACACATATACATCTATATAATGTTATTTTATCTGTTGGTAACAAAACTCAAAAATGATATGTGATAAAAAGCAAGTTTAACATCAACTGACATCATCATATGAGCTGACAAAATTTTGATTTTTCACATGTATCCGTATACATCAAACTGCCACATATAGGTGTCAAAATAATTCAGTAGATCATGGTTTATTGGAGAATGCTCAATACCTGCGGTAGAGCAGTAATATAAATGATATTTTTTATTGATCCACAATGAGTTGTTCAACTGGTTTCACTCTCTGGATTATTCAATAAAAAATATCATTTATATATATACAGACACACACTGTTGCACATATTAGTTTATTTGTATGAAAATAAAACTGTTTCAAACTATTTTTATCATTTTTTTACAATAAAAAACCCAGCACAGGAGTTATGTTAAAAGATATACTTGGCAGTGAACAGGTAAAAACTTCTGGATACAAAATTAGAAGATTGCTCACTCAATTATGTTGATAGTTGTACATAATGATTAAAACTTAACCTTTTTTTATCAACCTAAATCATCATACTTTATTTGGAGAATAAGATACTTTTGATTTGGGGGCTGGTGTATGTGCCCACAGGCAGCTCAGCCAGTAACCAACATTTCTATATACTTGATAGTTTAACAATTCTTTTATATGGAACTTTGGCATGAATTACTCTTCAAATAATCCTACTGACTAGATCCAGCAGTTTGATTGGAAAGAGGAATATCTGTTATTATTTGATCAATGTTCTATGGAATGCATAGAAGTGTGTATCTCAGAGGGAACTTGTCTTCTCATTTTACTGATATATCATCTTGTAACATTATAGCATTGTGCAGTCTGTAAGTATAGCATTAACTGCTTATCAAAAAATCCTGACAGTTGACAAAGTATGTGTCAAAATGTTTCTGTGCTTTGTTAATCTCCTTCCATGTTTCACCACTTGTGAACAAGAGATGGTATGTTTGCCAGAGCCATAGTTCCATTGTTCCTGGCTGGAGGCAGCCAAATATTTGACAAGTACAACTGTCAGACATAACCTACAATCAAATTGGCATCGGTTACTATGATCGAGAAAATACAATGGGAAAAGCCAAAAAAAAAGGAAGCAACTCAAAAGAAAAACAAGTACATTGAATCTTTTGTTGGAGAAACTGTTTTGGTTTTGGTTTTCATTTGTTCTTTTAAATTCTTTAAAATTTGCAGAAAGCATTTTTTTGAAGGTAGATAATATTTCTAAAGAAAAGAAAAATGAACATACAGCTTTAGAATAATGATAACTGATTAAAACATTTTGCATTTAGTTGGCTATTTTGTGTGTGTGTGTGTGTGTGTGTAATTAAAAAAAGTCAGTTTTGATTGGCTGCATTACTTTATATTACTTACTAATGCATTTGATTTCTTTATGTTTGTAGATTTGTTACTGTAACACGGCAAAAACTGCTCGTCATGGCAAGATCTTTGTAAGCGCAATACCATTAAAATGCTCTAACTTGGAGAATAAAACAATTTCCAATATGCAACTTAATAATTGTGTGAAATTGGTGTTTGCGCTCACCATGATAATCTATATCATAATAATCCGATTTCTCAAGGGAGATTACTCAAAGTATAATAAATGCTAATTATAGAATAGTTTCCGTTATTTATTTACAAATGATTACAATATATAAATTCTATAAATAGGAAGTGACTTGATATAGATTTTATGGCTGTCAAAGGTATCCTTTATTTTATTTTTAAAAAAAATACTTTTAGTTGAACCAATATATATATGAATGGAAAGAAAAAAATCTATAAATCACATAATAGTGAAAAATGCAATTTAGTAACAGCTTGAAGAAAAATCTGTTTTATTAAAACAAATGCCATTACGAGCCTATATCAGATACTCTTAGCAGCATAATAAATGCTTTAAATATGAGAATTCATTACACAGGTATTTACTTGGCAAACTCTAATTCATTATCTGTAAAGTATACTTTCAAAGAGATTTTGTCACACAAAATGCCCATCAGGATTTCTTTATCTCTTTAAAAGAAATATTGATAAATTACCTACCGTATTTCTGTGTGTAACATGAAAAATGTTGTACTCAAATCTGAGCAAAAATAGGGAGGGAGTTGTTATACCTGAATGTACACAGAACAAATTTTTAAACATTACTAAAATTAAATCCATTCGATGACAGAGGTGCTGCAACTCCCCTCTCCCGACTAAGAAATATATTTAATTAAAAATGAAATGAATTAGACAAAATCATTTCGGTAGTCAGTGAATGCAATTTTTATTTTTAATAATTTGAGCTTCAAATTGAATTTACAAGATGTACAAAGGTAGGTAGGTACCTTTTTGTTTTAATTTTTTTCTTATGTTAGTTTGTTTATTTGAAATTAAAGTAATTATCATTATAACAGTACACAACATAAATATAGCAGTCACTTATTGTATAACTGCAGTATTGCAGTACACAAATTTGGAACATCGAAGCAGAAAAACATGTGGGATTGCCGAAATATAGTGCCAAATCGTATACCTGTATTATACAAGGGGTACAATTTTATACCTATTTTTACTTCAAAATCTAATGATTGTATTATACACAAAGAAATCCAGTAATCTTTGTTTTTGTCTTAAGACTATAGCTTCACAACAGGGAAAGCATTAGATATTTTTAATATCTAACATAAGTATCATTAAAGCAACATGTTGACATATTAGTAGTTTGATAATGCCCTCAAGACTGTCCATAAACATAATTCAAAATAAAATATCAAAACATTTATTTACATAATGATTATAAAAAAGAATCAAATTATATTTGTACTTCTTCAGGATGTCTAAATGTATTATACATTATCTAATTTTTTCAATTAGGAACTCAAAACTGTATTATTAAACAAACAAAAACATGCACCAGCATAAGCCACAAACCCATGAAAACAAAACTGAGATATATTATATCAAATCTTACTGGCACAAGAAAGTAGCATTTTAGCTCATTTAATCCAAAAATGTCACCAAATTTCATTATCCTTTTTGTAATTACTTAATGATCATTTTTGTTTGCTTTTCACTATCACATTCATAATAAAACAAATGGAAGAAACTGAGCCAATTACATTGCAAAATAACAAACTATTAACAGAAATCTGAGTTTTCCCATACCATATGTATGAAACAATTCTTAGATGAGTCATTATTATTACTATTATTCTATGAGTAGTTGTTATCCTTGTTGGTTTTATCACTACATTTTGGCCAATTTATTCTTTGGTATTTCTCGTTGTCTGAAATTCTGAGATGAGTCGTCATCATTATTATTACTAGTTTACCCGTGCTTTCAAAAATGGTGGCATATGAAATATATGGATACACATAGCATTTTATACACATGGATAATAGAGATTTGCATTGCAGTGAGCTTGGATAATAGCATTCTGTTGACCACAAATGGATTTTTATTATTCTTTATATTTGTATTTTTCTCTAAATTCAGCATTTTTACTATGTCATCAGAACATGAAATTCTATTTTTACTACGTCATCATGTGGTAACCTACTTAATCATAATATAGATGAGGGGTGTCCCTTAGCGTAACAGAGCACAAATAAATAAATACACATGGCGTATTATTACAGTTACATTATTCTATGAGTTGTTCAGACTAATATTCTTAACCGTGGTTTTATTGCTACATTTCAGTTGTACAATTCTTATGGTAGTGATAACAACAATGATGAGAATATTAGTCCAAACTAGTCCAAGCAACACATAGAATAAAAAGAATGCAGCCATTATCCATTTGCACAACATCCTAAATCAACAATTTATTTAACTTCCACAATAACACTAACAGTATGTTTTCCACATACTCAGATTATTTTTGTTAACACCACCAAGCATAATGTAAGTTTTAAAATCATTTGTTCAACAATAGTCTTCATGAATGTACATTGTAGATAGAGTAAGCATTTTGGCATTGTTCCACCAATGTTTTTAGATAGAGCTTCTCTTCTCTTGTAAAACATTTGCAAGAATATCTTATTAATGAGTAACGAATGTAACTATAGAGAAAAAACTTCAAGTTTAAAATCAGGCCAAACCAAATGAAAAAGAATGAATTTATTGGCTTCTTAATAAATCACAAGGATTTCTTTTTTATAAGTCCGCATTACAGGCTTTAATTGCTAGGCTTAAACTTGATGGATTAAGGAGATTAAGACATGTTGGGCTACATACACTATCTTCATTAAAAAAATAAAAAAGAATGATTATACTATTATTCTAATTGTTTGTCTGTCCGACCATTATCTTTCTGATTATTATTCATTCTTTTCATATCTTCCATCCTTTCTCTTCTCCCTCCCCACCCACACAATGTAATGTAAAAGAATGGAAGAGGGTGCTTGAATGGGAGAAAAATGGACACAACCTTCATTATAACTGTCATTCATTCATTACTCTTCCCTCACAAGTTGGAAGTCAAAAACTAAGTTATAGTAGTAGTAGATCACAGGAATAATAACAGATGTATTAGTTTCATTTGCCTAAGCATGTTATTACAGTTAAAATAATTTATTACCCATGGAATGTATCTATATTAACAAAATTTATATACTTTAATTGCAAAAATATATGTGAAAGTAATGATCATATATCTTAGTTGTCAACACCCATGGAATTACCAGGGGTCCAGCTAGTAATAAGTATAATCTAACAGGTCCCTATAGAAAGAGTAATGTCCCTTTATTATTGTTTTGATATACACCAGATTTTTCAAATCGAAACAAAAGAGCAGTACACATTACATGTAAACAAAACCTGACTGTGGCCCTAATAAATGTTAACACTGACTTTACTGGAAATAAATATACAAGATTAAAAACAAATAACAGAATATGAAAAGGTTTCTTGATTTTATGAACATCTATATTTTAACACCTGAAAATGGTTTCTTGCATAAAAAAAAATCAAATTCCTTGTACTTCAAAAACTACAAAAAACCTGGACTACAGATAACCTTTGGATCAGATCACTGATCACTTTTATGTTTTACAGATTTCCCATGTCACCTCAAAAGGCAAAAATTACCATAAACTTTCAGACAAATTATAAAGCTGATTATAATTCTACACTTTTCAAATCAATACATATAAATATATTTGCTTGTCAGTCTGTCCCAAGGAATTACATGTCGAGGACAAAAAACACAGGGTAGTAGTGGTTCAGATGAAAAATTACCAAAGATAAAAGCAGTTGAGTTGGAATAGCTGAAATTGTGTAATGCTCCAAAATTCTAACAGTTGAAGCTCAAAGGTAGTCTCTTTTGTTTCTTTATTCCTGTAGACTACTTGTGGAGCATAGAGGCCCAACCCACTTCCTTTACTTGGGTTTATGTTGAACTGCCTTACAAGGCTTAAAGGGCTCCAACTGCGCTGCTATTTACCCATAGCTGGTGGGAGAAGTGGATTCATGCCTTTCCCAAAGGCATTAGTGTGAGGTGAACGTAAGCATCCTTGGTTGAAACTCAAATGGTTCGCTGATTCAGTTTTCTGTTCCAGTAACTGTTACGCCACCCCACACCTCCTAAGGTAGTCAGTCTTTTACCTTCAAATAATTTCCATTGACAAATTTTAGGTATTCAAAAATGGTGTAACTCAAGAGGATAGCAATTTTTATCAATGAAAGGGTGTACAAAGTAAATGAATGATGCAGTGATATGTAAACTCATGGTAATTATTTTATCATTCATTACTTTCAGTTGTAAAGTTGGGAAGATACATAAAATTTCTTTTTTATTGTAGTTTTTTGTGCAGTAGTCAATCCAAAAACCTAATGAAAAGGACTAAAGTCTCCTATTAGATTGCTAGCCATTGCATCTGCTTGAAAAGTAGAGTTAGTATTATTTCCAGATGTTGATGAAATGCAATGCAAGTTCAGAATTAGTTAGAGAAGGACATGATGAAGGCAGAATGATGAAGTGGAGAGAGACAGAGAGAGAGAGAAAAAAAAATTGTTTTTGACAATTCAAAGCTTCACACCAATTCTGGCAGCCGACAAGATGAACAAGAAATTTTGTTTTTTTGGAAACCAATTTTCTATGGTGTCTAGACTATGTAATTATCCAGTTACTTCAGTCAAAATTGATCAATCTTTTTATAGACACCATGGAATTTTGAATAAGGTATGTTTGATTATTGTAAAATCAATTATGAGTAAAAGTGAATGATGGTATGAAACAAATAATTAAAACACACATATACATAACTAAGATATAATTGCAGTTGACCTGTATGATATGAGGCAAAAATAAACTGTACTTTTAGGAAAAATCAGTTGAATAATTCAAAATGGACTCCGGAAGAAAAACAAATTGGTTGTTAGCAGTAACTAGAGCAATGCCTGTTCCAAAGGTGTATGTTTGGAAGGGGCTGGATTTTATGATGTGTGGAGCAGCCTGCTATAATTGTCATGTAAAATAATTTTCCGTTTGTTGTACGAAACTATGGCTTCAAAGTATTTCGGTTACTTCTCTTCAGCGTTGCCAATTTGGATATGTTATTTCTAAATTTAGATCTATTGCCAATTTAGATATTTTATATCTAAATCTAGATAAAAGAGCAGAAGTCAAGAAACTGAAGAAAGATCTATAATCTTTCATTTTTTATTAGATTCCTCAAGAACCGCCGACCCAAACAACTTCAAACTCGACACTGCACTGCCTTGTGTGCTGATTAATATATCTGGCAAATGTCAACTTTGTACAATGGCCAGTTGTCAAGTAATTGCGGTGCATACACACAGATCTCTTCAATTGTAGTTCCATTAGATGTAGACCAGCCATTCTCAAACTCTTTTGGCCACAGTCCCCTTAAGAGCTCTTCTCAGGTTCCAGGGCCCCCTGTCAAAATGGTATACAACACGAACAGATAGACAGAAATTCATTTATCATTGTTTCAGTCTATGGCCACCTTCAAATGTGCAAGAGCCCCAAAGGGGGCTATATGGCTCCAATTAAGAATGGCTGTGTAGAGAAAAATGAAGATATCTTAAATCATAGCCATTTACCTTTTGAAAGATTTTTTTCATTTGTAAATGAACTTTTAGCCAAATCAAAGATTACTTGAAACCTTATGCACACATAGCAAGTGGAGATTTTAGTCTTTAAAGTTGCTTACTGTACAAAAAACAATCATAGATCCCTGCTCCATACTTGGTACACATTTTGGATATTATAAACTTATTTTTTTTAAATTCCTCAAGAACTGCTTACCCAACAGAAACCAACAAAACAGAAAGATTTTCAATAATTGTTGTTCATTCCTGTAGACTCTTTGTGTGGAGCATAGGGTTGAAACCACTCATGGTTTCATTAGCAAGTAATTTTTTTTTTAGCTCCACGCCAATCCTCCTCCTTTACCTGGGCTTGGGACCAGCTATGGTGACTGCCAAGCTGTAGGTTTTTTTTCTTCCCAAGGGCATTAGTGCAAAGTGAACACAAACAACCGTGGCTGAAACCTAAACTCGGTCTGCCAATACCGTTCTCTGTGCCAGTAACCGTTACACCATTCCGCAACACCTTTTCAATTGTAATCTAAGCGATAGTTTTGTAGATAAATATGAGTTAAAGAGTGACAAGCTCTAATCAAACAACATATTTATACAACAATGTAAATTTTGACTTTTTACAGTCATTGTGTAAGAAAATTTAAATGAATACAAATCAAATCAAACTTAAAAGGAATAATATTTTGATAAAATAGTGTTATGAATGTGTCCCCTTTTATCAGGTTTGAAGAATGAATGAATTCATTAGTTAAGGTGTGTAGTTCAATTATTATTGCTTCATTCATATATTTATATATAATTGTCCTTGGATTTTGATTTTATATGCAGCCTTAAGAAACTGCAGATTTCAGAAAGTAAAAAAAAAACAAATTCTTCCCCCTTTTCTGCTAAATATGAGATATCAATTTTTACCTCTTGGTATTTCCTACTTATTCTTATAATTTAAAGTGGGTATTTTGCAAGATCATTATTCTTTTTCACTTCAACTCCAACAGTTATTGAGATTCAGTTGGTATGTTTATCTTTTTTTTCTTTCATTTTAACATGTCAAGTGAGTTTATTTCTTTTCCAATGTTCTGGAAAGAGCAAGTGCATTAAGAAACAAAGCATACCAAAAAACAAAACAAAACAACTTTTACTCTAAAGGGAATTTCTCTGCTTCCATTTGGCTGAGAAAATGAGAAGAGAAATAAGATGCACATTTAAATGAACGAACAAATTATATAAATATTACAATGCATCCAGTGCGCTGGTATTATGACTAGGGGGCCGTCTACCAAATTTGGAAATGGACTTTTCTGGGGCTTGGAAAAGTAGCAGTGGATGCTAGTCCACCAAATATCATTGTAAATCATGTGTCTTA
>VCCN01004703.1:236362-249275 GCA_006491835.1 Architeuthis dux
ATATAATATATATATATGGACATCTAATATGAACTATGAAGAACTATGCAAATATTGCACTGGTATTATGACTAGGGTGCTGTCTGCCAAAGCTTAATATATGGGGCTTGAATGAGTTGCAGTGAGCAGTAGTCCTCCAAATACCTTGTAAACCGTTTGTCTTATAGTCAGACATATACAGTATTTTGTGGTTTCAATATATCAAGTGTCTGCTGAATACCAGATACTTTCTCATAGAAATACAAATGTCTTTTATCCTAAGATAAAACATTTATATGCACTTGACCGTCACAAAATGAAGAACTGAGAAAGCATCACTTGAGGGTATAGAGTAGTGCAGTATCACTACCGTTTTTATATTTTGGATAAATGATCAATCATAAAATTTCAAATGGTTGGAAATAAAGAATATCATCTCTAGACTACACAGTAACAGGGTCTGTCAAACATCCAATTTAGTTTTACTTGAAATTCTATGAATAGCATAGTGATAGTCATCAGAAACTAGTTATTTAAGTCACTAGTGCTGACTAATAACAATAGCAGGACCTATGGAAATTCCCCCATTTATTGCCAAATATAAGAGTCATCTATTTGTGTAATTGTTTCCATAATTTTCCTGGAGTGATTCATTATTTACAAAATGGATAACATATACTGGATAATTAAACACTTTTAGACCAATAAATGATTTCAATTTAAAAGATAAGGTAATGACAAATGGAGGTGTTCAGCTGGCATAATGGTTTGGCTAACAGTTTAAATTCTGGCTGAGGTGGTTTGTGTTCACTTAATTCCCTTGGGAAAGGCATGAATCCACCTTTCCGTAGAGCTCAGGATTAATCTCTGCTGCTGGTACCTGTAACCCACTACAACATGTTATTTGGAGAGGAGATGGGCACTGCCAAGTAAGCCCAATTGCTTTGGGAAATGCCTCAAAGGACCTAACATGGTACCTTAACAGTCTACTAGGTCATGTGATTAAAAAGAAAAGAAAAAAAGATGAATATAAAAGCAAGAACTGAAACTACAGATCATATTTTCTCCACATGACTTCAATGGAGAGAGAGAGAGACATATATGCATGCATGATAAGGTTTTATTTCATCAGGTTCAAATTATTATTTAGGCAGTACATTTTTACCTATATAAACTTCTAAATTTAAATAGCAATAATCAAAAACAACCTTTGTGTCTATGAAATATGATTACATGAAATATCTTCCTCAAACTGACAATGATTTACAAGATTAATATTGACCTCTGCTGAACAGATGGTTAGTTGATATATTGCTTTTTTTTAGATCTATTTCATATACCATCATAATTAATTCAGCAGGTGAACTAAGTTGGATTTGGCCTAAACATAAGAGGCTTCACTTTAAAAAAATATTGTAAACAAAGGCCTAAGAGTTGACTGAGTAATAGAGTACAAGAAAAAGAGCAGACTCTGTTCAAAACCTACATTTGTTAACACAATTTTTGACAGCATTTGGCAACATTTGTGTCTGTATGTAAAGAGATTTTTTAAAAAAGACTCTCTGAAAATGGACACTGACTGGTTTTTCTTGAGCCTTGCTACATTTTTGTATTTAAATGTGTATCCATTTGTTTACCCCATAACTTGCAATATGAGATGTGTTAAAAAAATGTCTTAGCTTCTTAAATTACGAATGCTTTCTTACATACATTTTTTTTTATTTTGAGAATTGATTTTAAAAAAGAATAATAAGATGTAGTGTGAGGTAAAAAAGAAAACAAATTCCTCTTTCTTTGCCCACTCTCTCTTCCCTTCCTTTTGAATGCTTTCAACTTTTTTTTGGTCTGAAAGAAATTGATTTTGGCTTTCAAAGACCTGTCGATATTCGTTGCAGGTAAAAAAAAAGACATTATTTATCCAGCTGCATTTGAATTGATTTTTGCAATTTGCATCATGATTGAAGAAATGTGTCTTGAGATCTTATTGTTCATGCAAAATGTAAACACTTAAAATGTTATTATTTTATAGGCTTTTAACCAAAATGTTTCTTTGACAATAGCAAAAATAAATACTTTCATCAAATTGTATTAAAATATAGCTATGCTTCAGATGATTTATCAACATGCATAATCAATCTTGTGAAATGCTACTTATTAATATTATTGATAAAACTGAAAGCTTCTCATCGAGAATGGTGTATTTGAAAGAGGTAAAATATAGATAGAATAAGTGATTTTTTTTAACCTCTGCCCACGAAGTAGGCCATGGGTAAGGAAGAATTGGTTAAATTTTGGGGGTGGATCCAGGAAATATTTTACAATTGAGAGATATTTTTTCAGTTGTTTTCATACATTTATGTATTCGCTCATGTTTGTCCACAATATCTCCAAAAGCTCGCAATGAATTTCAATTACATTTTTTTTAATCTCTTCCCACAAAGTAGGCCATGAGCTAAGCAAGAATTGATTGAAATAAAGTTCCTGGATCCGCCCCCAAATGGGGGCAGATCCATGAACTTTTTACAGTTGCCTCCCCTGCATTGTAGATATATAATTATGAACGGATTTTCATCCAGTTCTTAGTGACAATGAGGTTGGCAGAGGTATGCACTCTCTGAGTGCTTTCTAGTTTAAAAATAGTTTCCCCAGCCCTAAGTGATGTTTTTTTGTATCAAGATTGAAATTAATAAATATAAATGTAATTTTATGAAAGCAACTGTTTTTATATCAGTTATTAAAATTCAAACATATTGGATTTTCACACACTTTCTATTAGATTCAGGAATACTGATCAGAAGTGAATTATAATATGAAAGAAGAAGGCATTAAGTCATATATCATCAAATTACTGTTTGTCGATTTATTGAATATTCCAGTTTCCACAGTTAAATAGTATTTTCTTGCAGTCATTTATTTATTAAAGCATAAAGTTAATTCAAAACTTTCAGATCTATAATTTTTCTTTTGATAACATTTTTCATCTTTAGTTTCTTTTAACTCTAATAGTTTAACAAAGTTGATTTAAATTAATGGCATTTATTAAAACTCTTTCCTTTCTCATGTTTTTTCTTTATGAGAGAAGAAAAATATTTATAATTCATAAATACTCCTGGTATGATTTATTTGTGTGTGTGTGTAGACTGTTGTATTTCTTTAACAAATTGAAAAGGATGCCGATTCTTACTCAATTTTCAGTTTATTTCTTCATATCAAGGGCATTAACTCTTTCAGTAGATCAAAAGAAAAAGAAAAACCTGATATGAAATTTGAATACAGGTTTCTAAACTTAGCACTAACATACATCCTCCATTATTTACTTGTCAGCTAATCTTGAAAAGGATCCCCATGCAACTGATATCTTTAGAAATAGACATAAACTCTAGTTTCCTCTCTTGACAAGTGTAAATGAATATCACCAAAGGTTGCAAAGCAATAGAAAGCCAGGTCTTTTTAAAGACCCATATGACCTGCACTGGCTATAGAGTTTGGTTTCACTCCATAAATAAAATGGCAATAGGAAAAAAACAAAAAAAACTTCCAAGAAAAAAAAAGGGTGGAAAATAGATGGCCCATCAGTATGATAGTCATCTGCCCTTGACAAATACACAATGAGTATTGTGACTATGTTTTGCATGAGTTTGTGAACATCTATCATCATCAGCCTATGTGAACCACACATGCTTCACAGCCATATTCTAACAGACAGAGGCGTACCTAATGATTTCTAGGGGCGGTACCCCCTGCTAACAGAGCATCCGATATGTCACACATTGACCAGCAGCTCAAAAAGGTTCCTCTGCAACTGTTGTTGATGATAGCCTAGTAAAAATAATGGAATTGCTTATTGATCTCATCTCCCTTGGCGGAGGTTGTAAAAGTTAGGGCAACAAAGGTGAGCAAAGCTGAAACTAAAGTAGAACAGAGTGCATCACATAACGAAGCCAGCATAAAAAGATGCTGACCCCATCTCGAATCATGGCAATTGCAGACAAGCATAAAACACCATGCACACTTGATCCTTCAATATCTGTTCTCTTAGGTTTAAAAGTTCCTCATGTTGATATTAAGATAGACTGTTCATCTTAAGTATGAAAATTAGAAAAATGAGCAGATGAAGTACAGACCATTCTTTTCCAGAATGGAAAATAGTTTCAGGTATATTATCAGTTTTATCCTGGCTTCTAGAATGCAATAAAGTGATTTATTTCATGCTGGGGAAAAAGATGATTAAATTGTCTCTTACTAACAGAGCTTCTAGAAAAATGCAGGTTGATGTTGCAATTGACAGTCACAAAGTCACAAATATAGACAATAAAAAAAAAATAGACTTGCATCAGTGAAAAGTTTAGAAAGATGACTGGTTAGAGATTTACAGACAGTGAATTAGAAATTTATTGAATTCTTAATATTATGTTACAAAGAAATTTCTAC
Organism: Architeuthis dux; assembly: GCA_006491835.1. Taxonomy (NCBI): domain Eukaryota; kingdom Metazoa; phylum Mollusca; class Cephalopoda; order Oegopsida; family Architeuthidae; genus Architeuthis; species Architeuthis dux. The sequence continues at coordinate 240,773 of VCCN01004703.1, forward strand.
AAAGTAAAACCCAATATTCATATTTAAAGAAGGCCAGAGAAAAAAAACACTAATCAAATATTAAATAAACCATAAATGTAAGAAAATGCTCCATATTTGTTGTAAACTTTATCAGTCAGCAGATATAAACTTCATAAGGCTTGAGAACCCATAGTTCTAGACTTCCTAAATTTGCAGACAGGTTTTGCCATTTACTGGGTGTGTAAGAGAGTGCACGCAAAGAACTAGATATCTACTGAATCCCACTTAGTGTCTTCTACTGAAGGAGCCTGATTTTATTAAAAAGATACCAGTGAGTCATAAAGCTCAATTTTAGTGAGAACAGCATTCGTTCTGTTTTTAGCATTTTTATTCGTAACTAATAATCATGGTAGGAAATATGTCAAAATAGATGAAAAAGGTCTATGTTCAAATTCACATAAAAACTGTTGTTTTCATTCCCTGGAGTTGTGAGTTCAATTCCTGAACTGGACAGTGCAGAATTACATTGGTTTAGTGGAAGAGCTGTGCCATAAAGAAGATAGATTAGCAGAAAGGAGGAATTGAGAGTTCAAATCCCGAGGAAGGACACCTAATGTGAGAAAAAGCAACAGATGAGTACATCATACCCAACTGGATGAAATAATGGGTTCCATTAACATGGCTGAAACATGATACCATCAACAAAAATGAGGATTCTAGTCCTAAAGAATCATTAAATGAATATAAGCATAAAATATAAACCATGTTAGGTCATAGTACTACCTATGTTTGACACTGAACATATTTTAGATGGTTGAATGCAATGAGACATTGATTAGAAATATGTCTGCAAAACATTTCTTCTGCATATAATGTCACACTATTGGAAATTATCTGATAAGACTTACAGCATATAATAGCAATGTAATTGAGATGTTCTAGTATATAGAAATTAGCTTTAGTTTTGAGTGGGCTAATGTCTAGCTGCTTATATAGACTGCCACCTAAATGCAGCCCAAAGACAGTTTGAAATATTTTCTTGAGCTTCCCATGACTCAGTCCCAACATTTGATTACAGAAAACACATTCTGATATTGATTAAGAAATAAGAAGGTGCCAGAGACTCTACTTAATCTAATTCAGTTTGGGAAACCAATAAAAACTGAGCCAATATTCAACTTTACTATCAAAATGGATATTTTTAAGTAGCAGTTAGGTAATTTATGTATCTGTTTATTTCTCTAGAGTTTTATTTTGGGGATTAACAGGCTGTTTGAGAGAAGACAAACAGCTTGTATATCCCCAAGAGTTTTACATGAAGATTTATTTGTTATAGAGAATAACTGATATATTTTAAAATATAATTCATATAGATTAAAACTTTGTAAAGTAATAAATTAACTCATATGAGGACAGACAGTAGGAATATGTCCCTTGAGATTAAGAAATGTAGGTAATGATGGCTTGGTCATGTCCCGAAGAGGCCTATTGAAAGAATACCTAAAATTGCCTGGACTCCTAACTGGGAAAAGAAAAAGAAGCAGACCAAAGACCAACTGGCGGAGGACAATAATGACAGAATTGGAAGAGATAGGTCTCACACGGAGCCAAAGCATGGACCAAAGAGCAAGACAGGGTTCAATAGCATGGTATAATTGCAGCCTTGTGTCCCAGCAAGGTAGGAGAGCATTAAATAAATAAAAAATTAAAATTAAATAAATTCAAATGAAATTTTACTAAATTTACTTTTGCCAGGAAAAAAAAAAGAAGATATTTTTAATATTTGTTATTCACAATTTGATAACGTTGTAAATTTTCAGATGATTGGAAAGCAAAAAGCAAAAAAAAAAAAAAAAAAAAAAAAAAAAATTCACTTCTGTCTATTAAATTAGTCATACTGTCCTCAAAATAAATCCCTCATAATTTAGTAAAAGAACGAATTAAAGAAATAACTTATGAGTCAGAGCTAATATCCAGTGTATATTTTGAGTTTTTGAAAACGTGTTTATCTTAATAGATTTCCTCTGCTTAGATTCTATTGAAAACCTGCAGCTGAATGCTGGAAAAAGATACCAAATGAAATAAATAAGATTAAAAAGACTAACAATAAATTTAACAAAGACAACAAACAAATACTGTGGCACAACATAAACTGTACATAAAGTATAACTAGTTATTTCGATATTCTGTCTGCTCACTTTGGGTTTGTGACAGGAAATTGAAGACTTCACTAGAAAGAAGCAAATCACCAGATGAAAGAATAAAAAAAATGAAATTTATTAACTTTTGATTGCTGCAGACATTTTTTTAGCGACAATTTAGCATTCTATTGTCAAGTATGCCTCATATAAAAATGAAATCATTTTATCACTCTCTTATCTTGAAGAATAAACTTTTGCTGGAAATCTGAGAAACTAAACATAGAAACTCATCCATTTGATTAGTGGATTCTCAGTAAATATACCAATACTAGAGTGTTGCCAGTCATATGATGGTGTTTTACTGTTGGGAATATACTTTTGCCATTGTAGGTAAAAATCAGGTTTTGTCATGTTTGTTCATATATATTTCAGCTGTCCCATGAGACGTTTGTGAATTTAAGTGGGCTTTCATCACATATGGGTAAGGAAATCTGACTCAATACCCACTTGACCTTTGAACTGAGATTGACAGGTAACAGACACCTGAATGTATTTTCAGAAAAAGTAATATTTTCTTTTCTAAATCCAGTTAATTAATCATTAAATTAACTAATTTTAGCTGAATCCTATATTTGGAGGATTTTTAATTACAGAGTTTAAATTTATTTAAATTAGATTTTTGCTGGCAGCAGACCTCAATTATGGCGTAATCAAAGTTAATTTTGGATGGCAACAATTGATATTAAAAACAGTCTAAAACCTGCTTCAAGTACGCAAAAGTAATTTTTATTTTTATGACTAACTTTATATTTTCTTGCAATTGAAACCAAAATTAAAATTTCAAGAAGATATTTAAATCATTGCAATATGCTTTGAAATTTTTATAAAAAGTCTGATCATTGCTACAATTTTTAATGTTTTTGGTACCTACCTAGTGGAGATGAGCAACATATGAATTACTTCCTTTTATGCAGACATATTTTGGGATTATGTATGCAAAATATGAAAGGTGTATCTGATATGTGTTGTGTACAAAGCAATGGACACTGGCCTTTTTATATATATATGTGTGTGTGTCAATCATTGTTTAAGTTCCTTATCTTGCAAATCTTCATATGGTGAAAATAAGTGGAAAATCATACTCGTCTACAATTCTGTCTTTGATGTCTTGATCAAGTATTTACAGGCTGATATTTTAAAATTTTCTTCTCAACTCTATATAATACAAAAAGATATAACATCTTTGGATCAATTCAACTACCAACAGGCTGACATTTGTATGATTATACAACTGACATGCGTTTTATGATATATACAAGAAGCCTATATTTCATTTTGAATAACTTCCTCCAGCCTTTAGATTCTCTTAATAAAAATCTATTTATTATAAAAATTGTGATGAAGAGAACACAAAAAGTCACTGGTTGACACAAGATACTTAGATTCTTCCTTTGCTCCAATATTTGTAAAGAAATTGTTCATAAACTATTTTACTACTAGTTATTATAAATATATATATATGAGAGAGAGGCTATAATGCATTTGGTAACAGATTTTACCAGTGTTTCCGTGGAGTTTGAACAGTTTAACATTCTCTTACTTTAAGATTTGATAGTTCACTAATACAAAGCTGTTGATAGTTTAAATAAAAAGTGACTGAACTCGTTTAAGTGGAAGAGTCCATTCTTACGGACAGAAACAATTTAGAAAAAGTCACACTATTAATTATATAGATAGATTTTTTAAAATTTACTTCCAAAAAAATAAAAACAAAGGCTATATTTTTTTTTCTCGTACAATATTGTTAAAGTGTGATAGAATTTCTAAAGTATTTTTCTAGAACCCATGTAGCCTGAATACAAACAATTTCATTAACATTAACACTTGAATTATTGGCCAACTTACATACCAAAAGACTGAATCAGTCCTAGACTGAGTTTTACAAACATGACAAAATGAAAAGACCAACAGTCATGGAAAAAAATATATACCCTGCTTTATTTTAAGGAAGAAAATAATAAGTTTTGGTCCTTATATAAAAAAAAGAATAGTCATTTGCTTTATCATATCTATACTTTGGAATATCATTCTTTTTGCTTAAAATAAATAAATGAGCATATATACAAAAGTTTTTTGAACTTTTTAAAAATTTAGGATTACCTGCATGGTTTAAAGTCAATATACATATTGATTAAATAATAAATCTGGGAAAATATTAGTATCAACTCGTTCTCTTGTTTTTTCTTGATAATTATGATAAAAATAAAGATTATTCTGCAAAAGAAAAGAAATCTAAGAAATAAAGTCTAAAAACTAGGCTCATTCCAAATTTTTGGATAATTTTAAAAAAAATAATGAATACTAAAATTTTTTAAAGATTGCTTTTTCATGTAATTATAACTTAGATAACAATATATTTATCATCAATCAGTTATCCCTTTTGTTTACAAATTGATTTTGTTTTAATTTGAATACTTATGGAATTTGTTTCTATCAAGGACATTAAACATGATATTATATAGATTCACTTAAGGAAAAATAAAGGATTAATTCAAATTGAAAAGAACATTTATATCAGTGATTCTGAACGTGGGACACAAGCCCCACAAGGGGACAATTTAAATATATTGGGGGGCAATTTTGAATTTGAGTGTGAAGACCGAAAAGAGTTCTGCTGCTCAAAATTTCATAGTAACTAACAATAACTAATTAACTTTGAGAGGTATAAAATCGAAGAAGTAATTGTGTTTTTGCTACTAAATTTCTTACAATAAAGAAATTACAAAAGATTTAGTAAGTGTTCATATATCATTTTTTTGTTTACAAAGAATTTGTTTCTTTATATATATTTTCCTTGATTCAAAACTCTAAATTTTGGTAAATTTCTGAATTTAACATTATATCATAGCTTTTCAACACCAAATTTGTTTTATTATAGTAAGGAGGACATCAAGGTTGGGCATGGAGCAGCAAAGCTTAAAAAACCCTGGTTTATATGATCAACAATATTTATATTTGAATATTAAAACAATCTTATATTAAATACTTCTATTTCATTAGTCTGGACATATTGTCTCTTGTTTAATGCAGATATTATATCTGTAGAAATGTATATACATTATGCAAATATATCTATCTATATAATGAACGATGTGACTTTTTCTCTTTGTTTCTCTGTCCGTAATATATATTAAAAGTGAAACAAAATTTATATTTTGCTAATAAAAATATCCTCTAGCCACCATTTGAAACAATGGACTCTTCCCCATAAACGAGTTCAGTCACTTTTAATAAAAGTTCAAATAAAATTGATACAGCGTAAACATTTATTTACACTATTAACAGCTTTGAAATAGTGAACTTAAAGTAAAAGAATGTGAAAAAAAATGCTTTAACTCCACAGAAATATGAATAGATATTTTTACCAAATACATTAAGGCCTCCAAATACAAAGTTACTCCCCTTACAAAGGGTACGAAAGGACATTCTTATGGGACATTATATATATATATATATATATATATTGTGTGTGTGTAGTTTCTTTTCTAAGAAAAATAATCTCATAGAAATTCAAATATAACCATGAATTTTATCATGGGTAATAACTTGTATCTTTAAAATACTTGTTTCAAATCAGCCTTAAGCTCCACTTTGAAATCATAAAATGTTGGGAGAAAATCTACTTAACTTGGGTTTATTTTTTCTTCATTTCTCTAAAAAGATTATTGGAAAGTATGCTATTCATATTAATCAAATATTACTTAAAATTAATCAGATTTGCCTATGTAAGTCGTGGATTTATTTACATTAAAATGTAATAAATAGTAAATGAATTTTGCATGCTTTAAGAAGCATCCAAAATTTATTTCCTGAAAATATAAAACTAAGAAATGATAATCAAAATACTTATAAAATATGAAAAAATAAAAGAATATTTTTTTATAAAAAAATACATGTTAGACAATATTGATAAGTCGTGTTTTTTTCTTTTTCGTTTTAATAGAAAAATAAAAGACTTGTCACCGGCTTCATTCTCGGTTTCTTGATGGGAGGAAAGCAATTGAACCCTTTAAGATTTACCAAGTTGCTCCCCTTACACCTTTGCCCAAACAACGACTTAGGAATAAAGGTTAATTTCCCCGCATGCGAAAATAAGTCACATTTTGAATACCGTATTTCACCATGTATAAACCGCATTTACCCTTATATTTTGAGCTAAAAAAATCCAGGTGCGTATTATCTGTGAAAGCATAATTGTTATACATATTTGTATACACGGGAAAATGCATTTTTCATCCGAAATTGAAGCTCAATCGCGGGATATCTATGGTAGCGGATTATACATGGTGAAATACGGTAATAATAATTAATCGGAGGTCAAAAATAAATTCATGAGTGATATTTTCTTTAAAAAGAAAACCAAAAATATGTTGGTGAATGATAAAAGAAAAGTAACTAAAATGTTTAGTGAAGATAAAAATTAAGCATTAACTTAGAGTATTCCGATAATTCGAGTTAATATCCAATCGATTTATCGGCGAATTTCCAAAGGGTAAACAAATTGAAATGAAGATGTTTATTTTATAATTGATCTATTACATATTTTAAGGTACATGTCTATATAAAATTGTTTAATTCTCACAAATTATTCATATGATGTAGATTTTAGTTGAAAATCGTCTACAGCCCCCCCAGGAAGACTGATTTATTTAAGAGATCAAATAAATATGATGATCATCAGGGGCCAATATACTTTCGATTCATTTTGGACTCGAGGCAATTAACAACAAACCAAGGAACAGAATGAAGAGGAGTACAGACAAATGACCAATATTATTTCATAACTGATATCACGGAGAATGGATGTAAAAAAAACAAATCCACCTAGTTGTTAAACTTTTTGTAATAATTATGTTGAATGGCATCTCGTAGTTTAGCGTCCAAATTATCCCGATTGTTGTTGTGAGGGCACTGACAACGGTCAATTACGACAACATACTAAGTAAAGCAGATATGAAATCTAATAAAAACAATGTGTAAAAATCCAAAACTAAAACTAAAAGTAAATACTCCCATCAGCTTTTTTAACTATAGTTGCATTTATTTATACCACCTAGTCGGGAAGCACATTAATTTTTTAGTTTTGAAAGCTGGTATTTTTGTTTTTAGGGCGGGGAGGTTGCATGAATAAAAATACAAATAACAATAAAAAAAACCGATGTTGATACAGTCGAAAAAAAAAAAGACTCTTGAAAAGTTATTTTTCGGTTGTAACTGACCGAGTCCCCTCCCAACACTGATAATTTGGGACGCTAAACTACGAGATCCGCGAACAAGCATATTTTTTTCTTCAGCAATGTGTGTCCAATTTACTTCTTTACTAATACTTTCGCTTCTTTTTTATCATAGGGCATCTCTACCGTAGAGAGATGGTAACTGATATTCAAATTTTAGCTTAGTCTGGTACAAGGCCACAAGAGCGATGAAGAAAGCTTTACAAGCCATTTCTAGCATGTTTGATTCTCACTGAGGACCAATTATTAGAGCCTTGTGCCTGACTAAGCTATGCAAATTTTATTTCCTAACTATTTAGGCCCTGTGCCAGCCTAATCTAAGTCTCTCTCCATACACACATCCACATTATGTATCATTCATTACGATTTGTGTGTGTACAAAACTGTCACACACACACACACTAATCATAATGATTATGATTAATGTATTATTACTTAACGTGATAGGGGGCAAATGAAAGCTGTGAACAATTAATTGTAGGGCACTTCTGATAATACCCACCCGACCCCCCCAATAAAATGTGTCATGAAACTTTAGGAACATTTTTGCTATCAATTCATTATTCCTGCAAACTATTTTTGGGAACTTTCCAAAAATGCTTGCAGTGGGAGGGCACAAAACCGGTACATCAGATTTTAAAGTTAAGTAGCAAAAGAAAACCAAGCCATTTTATATACGATGCCTGTTATTTTGGATTAATTAACCTAACACGAAATAAACTTTTACCTTGTCAAAAGTGCGCGCAAGTACCTACCATTATTCACCTTTGGGGCCCCTGTTTCATGGATAAATAAATAATAAGCATCAGTTTTCTTTCTAAAATCAAATAAGATATTTGTTAGATAAGGTACGCAAAGTAACTAGAGCAAATTGTTCTAAAACTAGGTTCCTGGTTGTTGATAATTGAAGAAATACTTGTGTGTGTGCTATTATTCAAATAGACATGTGTTCAAGTGTTACCTTGGTATTATGGCTTTTAGTCGACCGTGTGTGTGAGTGAGTGAGAGAGAGGTTTGTAGCTACTTTGCGATATCTTTGGTTTTTCTCAGCAGGTTGTGATAAGAAAGAAAGAGAGGGAGGGGGGGCGTAGAGGGGAGAAATCTAAA
>VCCN01004703.1:256643-270855 GCA_006491835.1 Architeuthis dux
ATATAGCAACACAACAAATTATTGCAGTATGAGAGAAAAAAAATGTATTTGAACCCGGTATACATGCAATTTTACGGTTACAATATGTTTGAGCAAATTTCTGCATTCAATCTGAAAATTAGGAAAAGGATTTTCAGTTGTCAATCCAGCAGTACTGAGAGAACAGGCCATTGTATGTATAATGTATTTACATTACTATAAAAAAGCATTACAAATAATTTTTCCACATAAATGTATTGTAAATCAGGAAGAAAGGAACTGCTAGGGATCAAGAATTAATGTAATCATTAAAGACAGAACAGTATGTAATTTTACTATAAAAATGCATTGTAAATTGTATAATGTTTATACACATGTATGTTATGTTAAATAAATAAACATGCCTAAGCAAGCACCCAGCAGCCCCTATTCCGTTTCTGGTCCCAGAAGCGGGACCGGAAGTAGGAACAGGGAAGGCGCAGTTCAGCTCAAGCATAGCTCTTATCAACATGTGTTCTTTTGTTTATCCTTTCTTAACACGCTTAAACACGATTACGAATCAAAACGCATTCTAATCTAACACAGCTACTACAGATAGAACGACGAAGACGCATAGATACAATAAGAACATTACAAATTGTCTTTCTTGGACCCCCAACACCCGTGTTATAAAGGGGACTACTGTATTATTATAAGCTTATATTTATATTACATGTATTTGAAGGTTTACACCAAATGTCTACTGGTTAGTGCTAGGGATTGAGTGACAGCGAGTCTTTTCAAATCTCCAGCTCCTTCCTCAGTATTCTTGCATACCCCAACAATACTATGGTAAGGATATTCTCAATATTCCATCAATTCTCTAATTTCTCCAATGTTTTGGGAATGATATCAGGTATGCCAATTATTATGGGCACAACCTTCATGTTCCACAGCTTTCCTGGGTGGTTTTTTAGGGAAGATGAAAGAAATACACCAGGAGGTCTGCTGGCACAATCATATCGACAATCCAAAAGATTCCTTTCCTTGTTCACAACAACCAGATCTTCTTGCTTAGAGGGGGTGGTTGGTTTGGATATCAAAGTCCCAGAGTATTTTACTCTTTATTTTCTAGAACAGGTGTGATCCTGCAAAATCTTCTTTTTGTCTTTTTTAAAAATGATTATTTCAGTCAATTACAAAGTAAAACACTTGCTGAAGCTCTGAATGGCCAAGGATTGTACTTGAGCCAATTTGCTTAACATTGTATTAACATTATCAGTATTGATGCCAAGAAACTTAGTGGCAAAACCATGTCAACCAACTTTTGTCTGTTTCTCACTGATTCATTATTTACCTGTCCTTACAATGACCTTCTTTTGACTCCAGGTAGACTCTTGCCAATAAGTCTTCTTTCAAGTAACCTAACAACTACAACCCCTTCACTTCCCAGAATATCTTTGACATTCTTTACAACCAAACCGTTTGTTATAAATCCGTTTTGCAACATGAATTGATATTAATTCATTACAAGTGTCTTAGTATTTCTTGAGCTTTAACTTACATGATTTTTTTGTACCTCCAGCTTTGAAGAGCTCACATTACAAATTTGGAATTCTTTTTTTTTTCTCTTCAGGTGGTGCCAGTGGCCAAACAGTTAGCAGCACGGAAAAGGTATGTAAGCCATTTCCACTTGGAAGATTGGTGCAACACAATCTTCCTATCCCTATGTTTTCTTATCTGGCCTTTTGCCAGGCTAAACTAAGCTTAGTTAAAACTTAAAATAATGAATACAAGCTCTGTATGCTCGTATGACACTTAATCTAAGTATAATCCATATAAGAATGGCTCAATAAGTAGACTTTTCCTCAGCTGATTTATAAGTCTAGAATATTCCTCTATCTAATCACTGTTCTATTTCTCCTGCTGTTGCAATACCATTCTATTGTTCCACAGCTCACCAAACAAATCGTTTCTTCTTTATATCTTCCAAAAATAGTAGTGTGTACCAGTAGCGAAAAGAAACAGAAGAGTTAGTACCATAAACAAGTCCTCTCAAACTTTCTCTTCCCATTTCTATAAATGATTGATTCATTGATTAGCTACTATTGTAGGCTGTCTATTTATCAGCTGTATAATGAAAAGTAGACAGAGGTTAGGGCTGTAGAATAAAGATAGCTCAAGCCTTGTAGTGCTCTAAGTTTAAATCACTTGACACCTCTACTACACAAGAGCCATAACCAAAATCTACTTGAATTCAAAATTTTATGCACTTATACATCAAGGTACTTTTTTTTATCTAAAAAATAAACCTGTATATAGAGATAGAGATGTATCCTGTACATTCAAAATGGAATTGGATCTTATTAAAAAACAAGAAAAAGGACAGACTGTTCAAAACCTGCAATATTGTTTACACAATTTCTGACAGCATTTGGCAACTTTTGTCAACATTTGTTTCTGTAATAAAACTATCTGTTTTCAATTAATTTTTAAAAAAATAATATAAAACTGTTAGCAGATTTTTAAAAAAAAAGACTGAAAATGGATACTCAATGGTTTTCCTGAGCCTTGCTACATTTGTATCCAAGTGTGTATCTGTGTTCCCTATAACTCTACGCTTACAATACGAGATATGTTTAAAAAAATGTCTTCTTAAATTATTAACGCTTTCTTATGTCACATTTTTTTATTTTGGGAATTGATTAAAAAAAAAGAATAATATGGCATAGTGTGACATTAAAATTAATTTCACTTTCCGCACCCACTCTCTCTTACCCTTTCTTCCTTTTGAATGCTTTCAACCTTTTTCAGTTTGGTTTGAAAGAAACTGATTTTGGCTTTTGTAGACCTGTCGACATTTGTTGCAGGTAAAAATACTGTACTGCGGGGCTATTTGGCACCCTTTTTTAGTAATTCAAATTTGTTAAAATCTTTTTAAGTAAATCAAAAACAAAAATTTTATTTTTCTCCCACTAAGGTCTGGAGAAAAAACTACTGGTCCAAAACTTTTATAATTTATGATATCTTAGGAGTATTCAGTGCAAATTTAGTAATTTTTATGTCCACAATTTATTATTATTATTATTAATATTGTTGTTAGGCGGTGCTATTTGGCATTTTTTGATAATTTGCTTCTACACTGTTTCTATTTCAATTTTAGGAGTTCTATTTCAGATTATTTAACTTCTACAGACGAAATACCACTTGTACATAAATAATAAAGATTAAAATCATAAACAATCATGGTTCAACATTACAAGAAAATGCAATATTAATAAACAAGAACTATAATTTCAAAGATGCGTCCATCATGCATGGTAGTAGCAGGAAGATGAGAATTGTTCCCCCGAAGGTCTGGACCATGTTTCATGTCAATCCAACATGATATGGCTGGGAAAATTGATATTTAGCATTACTATTTGTGGTAGTAGTAGCAGGGAAAAAATGAGGAGGGTAGTTCACCTGAAGGTCTGGACCAAGTTTCATATCAATCCAAAATGATATGACTGAGAAAATTGATATTTAGCATTACTAGTTCTGGTAGTAGGAGGAAGAGAAGGATAGTTCACCCAAAGGTCTGGACCAAGTTTCATATCAAACCAACATGATATGGCTGAGAAAATTACTTAGAATTAATAATATTGTTATTTATATATAATGGTTAGAACACAGGTACAATTTAATTGGAGTTTTCAGGTAGACTGCCAAATAGCCCAAAAGCTGGGCTATTTGTCAGTGTGCGCAAAAATCTTACGTTGTGCAAATTTATTTCTTTGACAAAAATGTGTGCACTAAAGGTTTATGCAAATGTAAATTTGAAATTATTTCAAGATAATTTTGGCACAGCCTATGATCTCTCATGTCTAATAAAACTGTATTGGCATGTTTTAACATAGTACAAGTATGATTGCATTCTACGAAGTAACTTATTTAGTTAAGATTTTATTCTATACTTTAAACTAATTTGTTCAGTTTGTTGTCCCATTAAATAAAACATCAATTAATATTTCTTATTTTTATGCGATGCAATGTTGAAATAAATTAATAAAAACAAAACCCATCAATTTACAGATTATTATTATTAAAGTTGCTAGAAATGGTTAAATCAAAACTCATAGTGGAGTACAAATGTGATATTTGAAAAACCAACCAACTAATTAGAAACAATTGCTAAGAGATTATTCCCATTATAATTGTAATTATAATTATCAATTACTACATTATTTTATGTATCTAACATTTTGTGCGCACATTAATTTCCTTTATGCGCTGGTTGGAAAACGTGTGTGTGCGCACAGCTTAGAGGGAACTATGATCACAAGGTAGAATTTATCAAACCTTTCATTCACTCTCTCTCTCTCTCTATATATATATATAATACAATAAGCTTATAAAAGGTATAAGCTGTAAAATATAGAATTAATAATAAACTTGGCAATGATATTTCTCGAATAGAGATGTAATGAACAAGAATTTAGTAATAATGCGATCAATAAAAATTCCAGTGTTCAATCCCTAATGAGGCCAGTAGTTTCTGCAAGATATATGTGCACTGTAAGACTTATTATACATGAAAATAGCTCTGTCGATAATGCTTGCATTAATTCCTGATCATTGACAATCACTATCTTTTTTTTCCTGATTTCAACTTTTCTTATCACTGCTCACTGACTTTACCACTACACCATCATTCACTCCTGCTTAACTTTAGCCATTTTCCGCACTAACAAACTAAATATTTCTGGTGATAGGAAAAAAATAGATTTTGCAATTTTTGATTTAAAATCTGTTTGAGCAAATTTCATCAATCGGTCTGTATTTTGTGCATTAAAAATCAATACCATCAATGGTTAGTAATTCATACAAGTGTGACCAACAGACATAATAAGACTATTATAAGCAGGATTTGCCTACAGTATGCAAAACCAACAGTATTTGTTTCAATAACCAAATTCAAGTTTGCGTTATTCTTTACTAGTGAGATCTGTGGAAATCCCATAGTTATTTTAAAAACTATAAAATATGCAGATGAAAACAGTTAAAAAGTTTAAATTTTAATACTTCCTCAAAATAAAATACAAAATAAGAAAAAAACAGATGTAATAAATATACAGATGATTATTTTAATTTGTTTTGGTAATATATTTAATTAAGTTCATCTTACTTTTTTAATGAAAAAAATACAAGCAAAAGGTTGGGGGGGGGGTAAAAAATAATCCAATTTAACAGATGAAGAAAATTCTTTTGAGGTTGTATGTAAATTGATTGTCAAGGAAAAAGCAACAGCAATTAAACAAAACTACTTCAAAATAACTGGAATTTACATTTTACTACATATTTTTAAATATATTAGGAAAAGTTTTTAATTAGTCTGACACCAAATAGAGAATTTATTTAGTTAAAAACATGTACAAATTTGATATTACAAAAATAAGAAAAAACAAAATGGCTTAATTCTTTTTGAAGAAAAGAAATTTCTATTTTGAATTTAAATAATATAAATCTTACAGTGCACATATATCTTGTTGAAGCTATTGACTACACTAGGGATTACTCAGTTGGAGTTTTTAATCACCTGATTACTAAATTCTTGTTCATTGTCTTTCTTTGAGAAAAACTCACTTAAAGACCACCCTCACCAACCAGCAAGATCGATGTCAAGTCATTTCCTATTTATATTATAATTATTTTCAAATAAATAATTAGGGAAATTACTTTATAATTATCATTTAATATACCAGGAGTTTATCCCTTGAGAAATATTATAATATAGATTATCCGGGAGAGCGTGAACACAGTTTCCAAACTATTATTGATTTACAAATGGTCTTACTCTCTGAGTTAGAGCATTTTAATGGTATTGTAGTAACAAAAATCTCAATACGATGTGCCTTTTTTTTTTGCTGTGTAATGGTAACAAACATACAAACAAACCTACAGAAATGTGATCATAATATAATATAATAACACACAATACATACAATTTTGAAGTTGCTGTCAAATAAAAAAGAAACTGGATGAGTAACTAATCGTGCTGTACATTTTCTGTAGTGTTTTAAACTTAACTCAGATTTATTTCGGAGGCTGATTGTGTTCACATTTTACCATGTGTGTTCCAGCTGTGTGATTAGAGGCTATAGACACTGGGATTAATACCATCTTGAACTTCTTCTTGAGAGAAAAGACTTTTTTTTTTTCAAGTAACATTTTATAGGGGAAGATCAATAATCAGATTTCGATGACACAATAGTATTTTATTCTTTTGCAATATGGTAAAACCCCACTAGAAAGTGTAAGGTATGTTTACCAAATGCAAAACTGCAAGCGATGTACTGAATATAAGGTGGCCTTATGTCTAAGTCCAGGTTTTAAGATATTTCATACTTGTTTAAATTATTAAAATATTTTATTTTAACATATTTAAGTAAACATATTTACATTTACTAGGTATTCTGTTATAATCATTATTTGATTAGTATGAAAATAAAACTGTTTTAAACATGCAATGAAAACTTTTTATTTTCATCAATTTTTACAAGAAAAACCTGGCACAGGAGTTACAATGGTATAAAATATACTTGACAGCAAACAGGTTAAATCCAATTATTTTTTAACTACCATCATTTAGTCTCTTTGTATTTAAAATTAAATCAATTTTAGTTATATTTACTGCATTCAAAATTGTCTGAGAGAAACTCGCTAAGTAAATGCAGAAAACTATAGTGTCTGGAACATTTATTTGAGAAGAGAGAAAGAATCATTAAAATGGTAATTGTTTAGAGTCATTAAAATACACTCAACAAATGGTATTAATCCTCCCTGGCATGAAAATATTTCATTCTAATACAAGGGAAATAAGATGCACGTTTCAAAGATATTCTTGTGTAACAAGAAATGGATTTTAAAAAATATAAGTAATCAAAATGAACATTTTCAAAAAGTAGGCACCAGTGTTTATAGTTTTGCATTTTTTCTTTCTTATAAAACAAATCGGTTGCCAAATACAAAATGTCATATGAAAGTAGTACAACTATTTTGTTCAGCACAAATAATAAAAATGGTTTATATTAACAAGAAAAAAGAAAAAGATAACATCTCTCATTAGCTGAAAAGGTTTTATTGGTTTGTAAACTTAAATTTACTTCAAAATTAATTTAATGTTAGCTTTAATAAACTTTTAAACAAAAACAACCTTTTTGTAAGAATGAATAAATATTTTTATTTGGGAAATGGCTATAAATATATCAACAGCCATTATAAAAATGTTGTTGAAAATCCCTGATGGAGTGTTTTGCTATTAATTCTCAGTGACCAATTTGGCATTTTTCCAATAATGAATAATGAATTTGTGATCTCAGATTTACAAGATCCGTGTTATAAACCCTATTTTATAGGAAAGCTTAAATATTTGGCAAGAAGCAGAATTCTTTTTAAATTAGCACAAACATATAATAGATTTGGGTGTTTTTTTAAAAGATTTAACAAGAAAAATTAAAAAAGATATTTGAACTTTTGTTGCTTGTTTACACCTAATAGTAAGTAGATGTAATAGTCTTAAGTTGTCGTAATTTCTTAGATTATTATTAATTTTTTACATCTTATTTCTATTGCTTTATATCTAGTAGTAATACTAATAGACTTAAATTTTCCAAATTTCTTAGATGAATCATTGTCAATTATTAATCTTTGACTAGTATTTCTTTCATCTTTTTTTGTTGTTTGTTTACACCTTGCAGTAAGTAGGCACTTAATTAACAAATTCTTTTTTCCTGTTCAGAGCACAAGCTGGCCTTGATTTGTCTAAATAATGCCTGATGCAAAATCCTGGTATTAATTAAATTCATGCTATCTGAAATAATTATAACAAAGTAAATTATTTTGGGGTTGCAATTTTCAACCCACACAGATTTATAAAAATACTGAATCATACCATTTCTGTTTTAGAAATGTTTCTGTTCCTCATGGTTTTTTTTAGTATAAAAGAAGTATAAAATGCAACTCTATTCTTTTCCTTTATTTCATCTTCATAATATTTCATGTCATTTTATGGAGTCCAACATTTCTGCCTTCTATGGGAATTACTGTCTCCACATGCCAGTCTTTATCACATCAATTTTTCTTGCTCTGTTCTTTTTCTTGCTATCATTATAGACAAATTTCTTCTCTTTATGAATATTTACTAAGGGAATATCACATATCAAATCTATCTATATAATGAACAGTGATTTTTGTTTCTATTTGTTTCTCTGTCCATTCACCCATATGCTAGGTAATAGCATTCGGGGGGGTAACACTCCCTTTCATTACCAATGGAACAGACCAGTGTATAAGTAGATTGGAGTTACATAGATTGAGATCAGTTTCAGATATCAGATCTGAAGTAAATTATTACAGCTTTCCATTTCTGGATTCTGCTAACAAATATTTACGATTATATGAACTCACACAACAATACAACAATCTATCTATATAATGAACAGTGTGACTTTTTCTCTGTCCATAATACATGATCATATTAACTGAATATATTAAAAAAATTAAAAATATAAATAAATATATATATTTTCTTGAATTTTTACATGGGTAGATAACTAGTTAAAACTATTAACAATCTGACATTAATTCCTAATTCCTTATAGGACAGGTAATTGCAGGGATAATTGATAACCAAAAAGACTGCTTTGATTTCTGACAGTGAAGAAAGAAAAGCCTTGTCATGACAAGATTTAGGATGGAAGCAAAATTTCAAGTGAGAAAACATTTTTAAAAGATCACATTGATAGAAAATAGGCATTCTATTCTAGTCTGTACTAAATTGAATTATCTATTATTTGATATCACTCCTAATTGAAACCTGTCTGTATTATGTTGTGAATCTGAGAAACCATCTTGGTTGAATAACACAAATATAAAAACAACTTTAAAACAAACATTCACAATTTTGTAGACTAAACATAAATGGAAACAATTTCACTGAAGTAGCAATTTATGATTGAGAAATATAATTTTCTTTTTATCCAGTTGAGGACTGACCATATTCAACTTAAAATTACCAATTGTTGACATTTTTTAAAATAATTTATTTCTTGGTTATTCTACAAATAAACCAACTTTTACTTTAGCAAATGATACATATATATTCTTTCATAGTAAACTTAAAACTCAGAAATGAAATTTAATCAACTTATTGACCAAACCATTCTCTTGCATCACATAAAGATAAAATGCTAACTGGGGTTGCATCATTGTGCACAACTGGTTAGTAAGCTAGTCTTTCAGGCCATTATTACCAGAATGAATTCATATTAAGCTAAGCTTAGTAAATATTTATAAAATGCTAATTGAACACAGCAAACTAGTTACCACAGATACTGGTTACATTTTTGAAGATCTGACTAATATGATGAGTCATTTTCACTGGAGACTTTGGGTCTCTTTAAAGCTTTAAACATAAAGCTTTAAATAATACTGTCTTAGTCAATAAAAGCAAAGCTTTGGTGGGGGGTGTTAAATTAAAAGGCCATCCCAATTCTTAGTGGATTTCAGCCGTTAAAACACTTGTGTTTTATGATCTCTGAATAAATAAAACCTAGTAAACTCCCTTATAATTGATGAAAATACTGGAGAAAAAAAACTCAAGATTAAAGTTGAAGGCAGAGGCATAGCTGAGGGAGGATCTATTTGAAAACACTCCCATTGAAGGGGGGCCTCCAAAAGCATTATAAATAGTAATTCACCTACTGCATTTCTACTGACAAATATCACTAAATGTTGAAGGGGCCATCTCAAAGAGCCAAGCCCCCTCCCCCCAAAAGTTTCTAGCCACGCCTCTGGTTGGAGGTGCTTATTAGGGTCTATGTTAACATAGAATTCAACAGTCATTATTTCAAGTAATCGTAGATGCTGGGTAGATTAACAGTTACCAGCATGGAAAATAGAATCGGTGAACAGAGTTTGAATTTCAGCTGTTCATGTTCACTTGGGGAAAGGCATGACTTCACTTCTCCCTGGACTCATGGGAAACAGAATCAGTCTGAATTTTGGTTGAGCCTGTTTATGTCCATTTGGCAGTAATGCCTTTGGGAAAGGCACAAATCCACTTCTCCATGTGCTCTGTAAGACAACTTAATGTTTTTCCTACATGTTTGGACAATTTCATAAGAGAATATGCAAATAAGATAAAATGTGAAGATCTTAAGATCTGTTTTACTGTGAGAAGTAGGCATACTTCAGGTTACTTAGGACAGAATAACTTTCTCAAGCACAAACTGGACGGAACTCTAGAATAATCTTATGTTCAGATCTGAAGAAATTAGCATCAGTATCGTACCAGAGAAATTTTAATCACGTGTTGCTTTCTTCATTATATAAAATTATTCTTTGTAACCAGGCCTTATTATACATTTAAGTTGATTAAATAGTGTTGGTCAGATTGTACAAAACTGTGAAGTTGAAAAAAACCCCAAAAAACAAAAGAAACAAACATATTCAAAAAGTAATATTTCATTCTATCTTTATTGCAATTACAGCCACCAAGCTATATTTCATGTACCCTGAGTCATTTTAATTACTTCATCAAAAAACAGACAAGTTGCAATAAAAAATTCCAATTGCCTGATTAGATTAAAAAGATTGTTTTTATTTAACTTTGAACCAAAAATTTAAAAAGGAAAAAAAAAGATTAAAAATCAAATTAACATCAGACTAATTTATAATCAAAAAGAAACAATAGTTGTTTCTTCCCATCTATACTTGAATTCATCTTGACTAAAATACATTTTAAAGGTTTCACATAACTCACAAAAAATTTCTATTTGATTATCTTAACTGTAATTGTAGAACTAAGAGAATTCTCTAATTTGAAAACTGAAGACAAAGATGAAACATTATACTTTAACCCTTTCAAGACCACTGGGATATATATGTCCCAAGGTTTCTATGACTGAACAGGAAAGATGTGTCAGTGAAGTGATCTGCTAATTCCATCTTTTTTATGTCCTGGGACAAATGTATTCCATCATGATTTTGATCCTTCAAACTATGGAAAAGTTTTGATTCAATAAAAGAATCCTTTTTAAACCATTACATAAAAATGAAGACGTTTTTTGGCTTTCTCATACATTTTTAGGCATTAAGCACCTTAATAGGTTAGTCTTGAAAGGGTTAAGCTTCGGACAGACCTCTAAGATGAACGAAAGCACTCTCACATCTCCAGCAAGTACAACAGGCATGCACAGGAGAGGGAAGATGATGATGATGATGATGATGAGGAAGAGGAGGAGGAACGAAAACTTGCAGACAAAAACAGAACTATCATTCCTGGCAACATTGAAAGCCCCATCAATTGTACACAGAATGAAGCTGTATGACTTTCTTTCAAATTTCATGACAAGCTGAAAAACTTGTTCAAGGAGTTTCCCCCTGAACAGAGAGAGAGGCTAACAAAAACCTCCTTACCTTCACCAGGCAGGATCTCCAAAACAAAACATTTTGAGAGGTTACGTAATCCATTTAAGCAACGTACCTTCAAAAGTTCAGGACTTACCTAGAAAAATAAATAAAAAATAAAAATAAATACAGACTTTGTATTGACATTGTAAACTACTATTATCATTTATATAGGCTGTCTTTACATCAATATTATTTTTTAAAGAGAGCCTCAAAGAATACTGTATTCAATTATTATTCAATTCATATTATTTAACATCTTTATGTGAAAAGGACTATTGACTTTTAAAAGCAATTTTTGACATAACAATATTCATACGGTTATTAATATTTTACTAATATGTCTTTTAATTTTAGTTGCTTTTCATCTCAACCATCCAGATCATCAGTAAATAGGGATAATCTCTTGGTTATTCTTTATTTCTGATCTGTGCCACTTACTAATAGCTGTAGATTGACAGTCTGAGTAGTTGCAATGAAAAGCAACTAAAATTAAGATGAAAGAAATACTAGTCAAAAATTAATAATGGTTGACAAAGCTTCATCTAATAAAAAATAAATCAAGATAATATTCATACTGGTGGGTAAGCTGAGATTTCAATGTATACAATTCTCCAAGACTGTAATATTAAAAGTGCATTATAAAAATATTCATATAATAATTACAAGAAATGATAATAAGTAACTGAGTAATGTAAACAAATCCACAAAACATAATATTTATTTTGTCACTGATATGAGAGGAGGAGGGGGGGGGATCCAGATTTCTCTGAGTTCCAATAAATGACTGACAATGGCTTACTCAAGTTTATTACTCAGTCCAAATGTTTTCATGGTTTTTGTAAGTTGTCTGTGTTAAATGTTTAAAGCTACTGATATCCTTTAGGTTCATTGCACATGTTATCTAATTCATTTTCAGATTTAAAAACGTATCTTTTAAATACTTATTACTCGGACTAGTGTCCGTCTACATCTTGGTTGTTATAGGCACGTTTCAGCTGTTGTCCCCTCCATCCTTCTTCAGGTGTCTGTTGTAGTTACTAACCTTCCAGGAATTTCGAACCAAACTCTTTATTCAATCTGTGGGGTAGATTGTTCATCCTAGTTAATCCGCCCGTAATTGTCTGCCTCTTTTGAACCAGCCCAGGGATTGAACTGCCAGACAGGTTACTAGATACGATTAACTAACACTTTTATCCATTAGGCCATGTGTCCCATAGGACAATCTGGTGGTGGAACTTGATGCCTTAAACCTAATGTCGCTTGTCTGCCTCTTCATCTGAACCACTTTTTGTATTACCCGTAGTGTAATCAGGAGGTGGAATTTTAGTGTTGAGCTTAATGTCCTTTCTTTCTTAATTAAAGGCTCTAGTCAGAGTAATGAGTTTAATAATGATAATTCCTCATCTCAGAAATTCAGACAAAATCCCTTAAAGTTTACATTTTTGCTGATTGTGTACTGTTTTCTCATCAATAAGATGAAAACACAGAAATCCTCCGTGTGCGGTCAGAAAACAAATTATTTGATATAAAAAAAAAAACACCACAAATCTTCCCTGTATATTTATTTCCTTATAACAAAGTGTAAACATTTTTATTCTCCCAGGCAAAATAAATCTGAAATATTTACAACAATTTCAACAATACAATATTTGAACAAAACAAATTCTCAACAATTGAAGCATTGAATAATGTCAGATTGTTTTCTTATTTTCGCAAATACTCTAAACACAAACAGTGCAGTTCAAAAAAGTCTCTGGACTCAAAATTCAACTTTAAATCAATAAAGTTGTATATAAATAACATTTCAAATGGTCATACTAATTTCCTATTAATTCTTTTTAGCCAAATTTAATTTATACTAAGGAAATTATTCAAATCAACATATTACTTAATATGGGTTGTCTTTACATCAATATTTTATTTCAGAAGAATACTATATTCAATTATTATTCATATTATTTTTAACATGTTGGGTTAGCAAGTTGGACAAGC
The DNA here is from genome assembly GCA_006491835.1 of Architeuthis dux. Taxonomy (NCBI): domain Eukaryota; kingdom Metazoa; phylum Mollusca; class Cephalopoda; order Oegopsida; family Architeuthidae; genus Architeuthis; species Architeuthis dux. The sequence continues at coordinate 270,048 of VCCN01004703.1, forward strand.
AAAATAATTTCTAATCACTGGCATGCCATGATGGTTGATGGAAAAGAGAGTAGATAAGTGAGAACTTTATTTATTCCTAACTACTTTAGCTGTCCAGGCATTAACTGATAAAAAACAGGAAGAAAATTAAATTGTACAGTCACAAATCTGTATTGTTTCCTCAATTCCAAACCCATTGTTACTTGTAAGTCTAATGTTCTACTTCTGTCCTGAATATACAATTAAAGGCTAATCAAGTAATACCAGGAACTGTTATGCTTTTTAAAATTTTTACTTTAAGCTCATAAGAGCAAATTATTGACAAAACAAAATCTAATCTTTGCCTCATTATGTGTTGACAAAGAAATAGGAATAAGCTTGCACCAACATTAATACCTGAGATCCTCAGGCTGGTTCATGCGGTTCCTTAATGGTATCTATTCTTTAAGATGCTTTGAATACCTTAAAAGAAATGTTTACAAATAGTAATGGTACTTGAAGCTATTTTGAATACATATACACTCAAAACACTAGAGTGTACTTAAAACAGTAACAAATCTGTTGAATATTTTTAATGGCTTTTTTTTTCAAGTGGACTAATTTTGAGATAATGCCATCATTCCTTACTAAACCCACCAGAAATTATTTGTATAATCTAATAATTTTACTTTGTTGCAACATCCCATGTGTTGGACATAATCAAATATATAAAACATTGTGTGCACATGTTTATAAATTATTATTAAATACTACCATAGTAACTGTCAAAAATGGCGGGATTATTTAGGTATGGATTGGCACTTCTGCCTAGGATCAGAGTGTAGTATCT
>VCCN01004703.1:273310-285707 GCA_006491835.1 Architeuthis dux
ATATATATATATATATATATATGCATGCACACTATATATAAAGTATGAGATGGGAAAATATATATTATCTTCCTGTTTTGATTATGCTTACAATTATGCTGTATCCACATATCAAGTGGATTGGTAGTGTAAACAATGTGGATTTTGTCCCTCATAAAGAGTTATGTATGACAAAAAGTGAGCTTTTGTATTGGAGCTCAGAGGGGAAAAGCATTTGCTTTAAACTGAAGAATAATAAGTGAATACAAAGAAGTAGTGAAACAGTCATATATCATGGAGATATAAGGACAATAATAATACAGTAGTCCCCCTTTATGACACAGGTGTTAAGGTCCAAGAAAGACAACCGCATTATAACTAAACTGCGGATAATCAAAAGTCAATTACAAGTTCACTGGTGTTGTTTCATCACAAAATCAAAGAAATTATGTGTAAAACACCATGTAATCAAATGTTAATTGATTCAAAATTGCAGAAATTTAATATTTTAGTCATATTAAGTATTTTAATGAAATCCTCTTTTTATTTTTGTTGGCGTGTGGGCAAAATCTTGTATAGGTAAAAATGTTGGGGTCCACCAATCAACTTCCTATAATAACTATATCAAACCGCCTTATATCAGGGGGACTCCTGTAATAATACAGAATGATTTGTTAGGACAGATAAATCAAATCACTTCACCATTTCTTACGACATTGGGTAGCTTTTACTACAGATTATACCCGAGCATTGGATACAGAAATAAAATCAATATTATAACCATGAATGTAAGACACATCAAACTTTTTAAAAGATCTTTTGACAATTTGCAGATTTGTTTACAGGTTTCTTCATGGTTACAATCTGTACAGAATAAAAAGTTTTCTTTTTTTATAATCGCCCACAAATTGCCTTCTTTGTCTGGTTAAAGTTGAGTTTATTACGATATAATGGCTAAGCAAATGCTGGAGACTTAGTAAAAAGTAGATAATGAAAATGAATCAGTCTGAAACATTTAAAAAGAAAATATTTTTTATCAACTTCAGATGAAAATAAAACATTGTTTAAAGAGGATTTAAGCTGCTCAACACAAGGGAAAGGCAACCAAAATGTAATGAAATTAATGGCAAGAAAATAAGGAAGACATTTCCATTCATCAGACTTATCAAGTTGGTTACAGGAAATTATGGAGAAATTTGCTTTCAAACTGAAATTATACACGTTTCTTTTTTTTTTTTAGTATTCTTAAGTCATAATTTTAAATGATAACAAGTAATAATACTGTATTTTACCGACCAAACAATGCTTGTCTAACAGCACAAAAAACAAACAAATTCAATCAACAGTGATTATTTACAAATGCAGTCACATGTAAAGGAAGTTAAAGTCTTAGATTCATAGACCGCTTGTAACCCGTGTGGAACTCTTCAATGAATAGGATTTAAAAAATGGAACTCTTTTTTGAATTGAATTAAAAAAAAAAAATTACCAATAAGTGCAAGGTAAGTAACTTTAATCAGAAGTTACTCCCATTGAATTACTTTTTGAATTCCCTAGAATGAATTTAAGAGTCAAATCAAAGTTAAAATTGTCTTTAAGAGTTACTTTATCACATTTAGCAGGAAAATAAAAGTTCCACAGATCAAATTAACAAATCTAGACAAGCTGCCTATTCAGAACACCAGTGGTTGTTTTAAAATAATTGTAATATTTCAGGTTTAATAGGGTTTCATTAATTAATAAATAATTATGAAAAATGTAGTTTTAGTTTTTATTTACAACTTGTTCTTTCTTGGAAAGAAAGGGATGAAATGGAATTTAATTGATGTCCATTTTTTTCATAACTAGCCATCGTTTGACTGGAGAAAGCCTCATCATAAAAACAGATAATAAAATGCAGTTTCATTGATTTTCATCTCATAAAAGATTTTTCTTTTTCTTCTTCTTAGCTAAGTAAAATTTCTTTGCTCATTGCATTCATAGCCTGACACATAGTTAATAGCTGAATTTTAATCTGAAATTTTCACTGTATAATGTTTGATCTATGTGTTTAATATTCACCACAGAATTAAGTGCATTGACAAAGGGGAGGAATAAATAATTATTGTGGAAAAGAAATTTCTTTTCCATTAAGCTACAAACTTATTGATGTACCTGTGTGTGTGTGTGTGTGTGCGCGCATGTTTAGCGTATGTATGTATACATTGCTTAACAATAATCTTTGTCAGATGAAAAAGAGCATTTATTTTACATGTAACAATATTAATAAAAAGAAAAAGCATAATGATGCTTTTTCTTTGCTCTTATTATTGTTGTTGCATGTAAAATAAATGCGCTTTTTCATCATTAGGTTATGGACTTATTGATGTACCTATGTAGATTTTAAATCCTTTTAATATGCATATGCATTATTTCCTATTGGCAAGATTAATACATTTTTACATGGAAAAGCCTATTGGATAAAAAAAAATATGAATGTTCCCTAGAGATAAAAACATGACTTGAATATATAAAAAAAGAAAGAAAAAAAAGAAGTTTTTAACCCCTTTTTGAGATATTCTGTGTCAGTTGTCGGTGATATAAAAAGAAGAGCAACAAGATCTCACTGAAAAGGACGACAAATGATCTAAGAAGAATAAATAGCAAAGCAACCAATAGAATCATAAAACACTTCAAGTCATCCACAGAACTTTGCGTCTATAGGTCAGTCCTTAAATACAAGGATCAGTAGTGCCTAATCCAAGCCAGCCAAGTCAAGCACTCTAGCAGAATAAATCAAAAATAATGGACAATTGGTTGGTTGGCTCCAAATTGTAATGTATCAGATCAGAGGTCAGACACTGATCAATGCTCAATAATATACATAGGCACCTCATAAACTATGAAAGAAATCTTATATTTTATGCACAACTCATAAGAGAGCCAGTAAAGCCTATTTTAAGAGCCAGCCATATGCGACCTTTACGTCAAATGGACAATTCAAGAAGTTATGTTCTGGACAGGTTCAAGATGAGCTATCTATGACAGTTTCCATCTAATTGTGTGTAGACGAAAACCTTGGAGAAGTTCACTTTAGTAAGCGTTAAAATAAGAACAAAAAAAAAGAAAAAGAAGCAAATAGTGTGGACAAAATAGAAAAACCTCTGCTCAACAGATGAATATGATATAATCATTGATCCACAATATTAGTCAGCTTTAATATACTTGTGGCAAAAGACAAAGTAGTTAATACAAGATGCATTGATAATCTTGGATCAAAAAGGAAAGAAAAATGCTCCAAGTCAACTTTGCTGCCATTATCTTCAGTGTATATTTCAACAGGAAAATGGGATGGGTGGGGGTAAATTCACAATAAGAAAGCAGTGGAATTTTACATTCAGTTTGAGATAAATCAAATTAATTGCAGTTTGTCAGGGTGCTGCACCATGGAACAATGGTTTGCAAACTAGTCTTATGTACCATTGCTATTGTAATGAATTGGATCCTATTTGGGCTCCCCACATTTGTGGCCCTGTGCTGTACTAATATTGACTGCTTTAATATGAAACAAATAGAAAATACAGTAAAATGTTTTGTTCTTTTAATGAAGCTGCTATGAAGTTTGGCCAACAAAATGTTTACTTTAATACATTATATTATGATACATTGTATTAGAAACCATCAACCAAATCTGTCAACATAGGTTTCTTCAGTTTTTAAGTGATACTAGCTGACTTGCTATGTATGTATGTGTCATACGTACAGGCCACACCAATGGAGCTAGAGAGTAGAAAATTTAATCTAAGACATTAAAAAATGAAAATAAGCAATATCTTGAATTATATAGAGTCAGGCTGCATCTAGCACAAAAACTTGTGTGAGTATCTGATAATTACCGCCAAGAACAGTATTTCCATTTTTAGTCAAAACTAAAAGATACCTGAAGACTAAGTTCGAATTTTTGTAGAAGGAATACAACTTGTTCAAACATAAACATTAAATTCATTTGTCATAAACATAATCATCATTATTATCAATAGCAAAACCAATTATGAAACATTCTTTTATTTCTAGTTTCAAGAACCTGGGATTCTGAACAAAAAATAGGGATACTGAGTAGATCTTCCTAACCTAACACTTGATCTTCTCCTGAGTTTATTTTACTGAGAATGGACTCGCATTTTCTTTCTGAAGAATGGTGCACTTTCTTTTGGCCAATTCAGGGTATTTTTTGTATAAAATTACACTTTTCATTCATTCTTGACCAATATCTCCTGTGATTGTCTTGCCTCATTCTAAAAAATGGTTTATCAGTAGCCAGGAATTAATGCAAGTGTTGATAGAATAGGACTGTTGTATGTATAATGCAAATGCATAGCTAATGATTTTACTATAGAAATGCATTGAAAATCGGGAAGAAAGGGATTGTCAATGGTCAGGACTTAAGGCAAGCATTACTGACAAGCAGATTAAAGGTATTATAATTTAGAATGCAATATATATGCTAAAATGTCAACCAATGTTTTCTTCATTCAATACATAAATAGAGGATAAGCGGTGCCATGTTAGCTTAATATTCTTCACATATTTGAAAATAAATCTTTGAAAAGAAAACGGATTATAACAGATTAATGTCTACTTAAATGCTTTGCATAATCACTTAATCAAAACTTCAAAACAGTCTATAATCCTTAATGGATGCACTCTTCAAGTTAAAAAAAAAAAGGTTAAATTATACATTATACCATTATTAAAACAAATGATTTTACTGATAAAAAATCCAAGCAATATTATTACACTCGAGTTCTTATTTAATTGTCTTTATAACATTTTAGATTTTTTTATGAAAGCATTTTCTTGAAAGAAGTTTTTAAAATTTTCAATTGAAATCTAGTTCAATAACATTATACATGGCAGCATAAAATTTAAAATATGAACATATTGAATAGGAGTGGATCAATATGTCCATAGCCTGAGACACTTAGCTGATTTTTTTATCTGAAATTTTCATTGTATAATGTTTGATATATGTGATTAATGGAGAAGCATTGGGTTGAGTGCATCGATAAGGGAAGAGATTATATTGAAAATTAATATTTGTTGTGCAAAATGAATGCTTTTTTCATCATACACCTGTATGTATATATATATATATATAGAGAGAGAGAGAGAGAGAAAGATTTTTTTTTACAATAATTTGTTCATGTTTTGTCATCCACAAATTATCAAGAGTTGTCATCCACAAATTATCAAGAGTTGCCATCAAGTTCAAAAGATGTTGATGACTCAAATAAACAGAATCAATTGTGTTCAAATTCATTACTTGGTAAGCTTTTCACATGGCTGTTTTTTTACCTTTTGATTATTATTATTTTTTTTTTTTATTAATCAAAGGAATACTTGAATATCTGCTCTATGAAATTTTAAAGGAGGTAAATGTGAAGATACAAATTTGAGACAGCTATTTAGAATTCCCAATTGCCCAGAATGGCTTCTCAGACATTAAATCATGATGGATTCTGTGATCTTGGAAATGTCAGATTTACATGCAATTTGTAAAATTGGGTATGGCAGCAGCTTTAATTTAGATATAGGGCTCAGATAAGTTTGGTTCTTTGACTATCTATGAATGTCAAAAAGATAAGTGAGAAGGAAGAGGAAACTTTAAAAAGTTGTAAAATAAAAAAATAAGTGGTTTTGAAAAAGCTATTAGGAAAAGGTGTCTTGTTGGTATGGAGATTTGAATTTGCCTGGAGTGTCAAAAAGGGGGAACTAGTTTTCAATTAAGTTATGTTTGGGATAATATTGAATTGACAAGTGTACAGGATTAGGATATTGACAGATTTTGGAAAGAAGAAAAGATGGTTTATTCAAATGAAGAAAGCAGAAGACAGTTGTTATTATGAGAAAGATATAACAGCTTACTTAAAATTCTCCTGTTAGAGGAATTTCTCTTTTGATTTTTTAACTTCATTTGTTATACATATCAATTCCGAACTGGGTTTCTTTATATTTTTTTTCTGAAGTAGATGAGTGATTATCTTACAATTATTTGGTGGGAGGGGTTATCATCCTTATCTTCTTTGTTTAGATCAGGGGTCCCAAACCATTTTTGACTGTGGACTGATTTAATATTGATAATATTCTTACAGACCAGCCAACATCAGGGGGTCAATCATGACGAGAATATAGAGATATGATAAGTCAACTATAAATTACTTATAATTGGCTAATAAACCCTTTTAGAAACAAAATTGAGTGTATCTAATAGGTCCAAGCAGTGTTGACAACTCAAAAATATGTTTTTTAAATGACGTTACATGTTGGATTTTTGCACTGCCAAAACAAGAAACGTGCTAAATTGGCAACACTGGGTCCTGGTCAAGTTTTCAGATTGGATTCAGGGATTCTGGCACATTTTAGAAATTCTGAAGGGTCTAGAATTGAAATTTTGTGCCCATGTTTAGGTGGTTTTGAAATGACCAGAGCATGAAGATGTAACCTATGCAAGACATTATTATTCCTGTAACTTGTGCCAGAGATGAAGGAGTACAGTAAATAAGCAGTTATTAGGTTTAGTCTGAAATAGTTTTAAATTACAATAAAAACATAAAAATAAAACTTTATTCATGACATAACATAAGTGAAAAATGTAATCCTAGTTTCTGCTGCTCTATTTAAAAGAGACTATGGAAGGTAATGGGGTTTTTAAATGATATACAGATAGAAGGGGGGGTTGCTGAATGAAAAAAGAAATGAGAAAAAAAAGAGTATGATTATTTATTATAAAACTGTATTGCATTAAAAAGTTCCACGCAGAAATTATATAATAAATAAAACATAAATTCAGGACAGAATACTTGAAAGGCTGTTTTTTGTTCAGAAAAGGGTCAATTCCACTACAGACATAATTCAGCTTAATTTCATCAAACTTTTATCTCTAATTCTAAAACAGTTTACTGAAATAATTTGCTTATAAGATTGAATAATCTTATTCAAAAAAGAAGAAAAAAAAACAATCCATTTTTAAACTTACAAAAGAGGTACAAGCAAACAAAACATTCTTAAAAGAAAACATTGTAGTGACTCAAATAACTTTGGTATAATTTTCACTGTGATTAGCAATGACTCTCATAACATTTCCATTGCATTTAAACAATAACAGATTACACAGGTCATAGATCAAATGCTGAAACATTTTCTCACCAAGTTATAGCTAGATAAGTATTTAAAAAAAAAAAGACCATACAAGTTAAAATAAAACTGAAAGAAAACATAAATTTAGAACCCTTCGGTGAAATATTTTAGAACAGGAAATTGCTTTCTCCGACATCTGTGTATAAAAGGCATTAAACAGACAATGTTTTTGCTCACTTGTCGGCTAGCCATGGCTTAGTGTAACCCCCCTCCCTGCATTGTATCAGGGGTTAAAATCATTTTCAAGGCTCATACCCGTTTTCTGAATCAATGGCATTGCCACTTGAATATTTTTTTTAGATGTTTTCCTAGCAAACTCTTGAGCTCAATACTAAATGCTTTCTTGGTCATTTTTATTGGATGCATCGCAAGCTCTTGTGCCTAATACTAAATGCTTTCTTGGCCAATAATTTCCGCTTACATAACAGCCCATTGTACTAAGTATAAATGCTTTCTATCTTTTCTATAAGCATCTCTTTTCGTATTGCTTGTAAACCTGCTTTGATGTGCATAATGTTTTTGCCACTCTGCCACTTGATGAATTATCAAAATGATGCTTTTAGTATTGCCTGTAAATGCTTATCCATTTTCCCTCCTTACCAATATGCCGTCAGTAACTCTGCTTAGCTATTCTTTTGTTAGTAAATACTGACTGAGTCACTATTTTGTATTTTCTATGAACCTGTTTCGAAGCTATTCTCTTCACCAATTCTTTTGTTGGTGAATATTGTGCACATTGTGATATGGATTTTCTTTGAGCAAGTTTGGGCACTGATAGTGAGACATGGAAATTAGGAAACTATTCTGATACATTCTACTCAAAGTGGGCTTGTGTTTGAAGTATAAAAATAAAATTAGAAATTCCATATCAACTGAACAGAATAAATCTGATATTTTTGCTTCCGATTTCACAATGGAAATGTTTTAGCTTTCAATAAGGCAGTTACTAATTCTTTCTTTTTAGATTTAAAAAAAAAAGTTGGCTTATAATTAAGATTTTGTTTGTATTAGTCATTCAAAGTAGCCCTAGTTTATTGTAGCATAGTTGAGGCTCACAAAAGTCACCAGGCACCAAGTGCAAGACTAAACCACTGTCATTTGAGACGCTTTTAGGGAATTTCACTAAATCCTTTCCATAAAATGATTGTTGTAACCTTTGTTTTGTGCATATTTAGTTATTTATTTAGTTGTTCATAGCAATTTTACAAGAGGGCAGGAGAGTTATTCTGGGAACCAATTGAAATAATGAAACAAATTGTCTTTGTATGCACTTGAATAAAAAATGAGAAATAAAAAAAAAATACTTTTATCAAAGTAATTGTTAAAAAGCCCTATAGACTATTTTCATAGAGTAATGGATTGCCATTATCCTGATTTATTGTTTATTAGATGAAGCAATGTAAACCATTATTAATTATTTTTTTCATCTTAAATTTTCTAGTTTCTTTTTATCACTCTTACTCAGACCATCAGTCTATGGCAGTGAGTATCAGCACAGATCAAGAATAGTGTTTATCTGGCCTAATGTTCTAATCACACATTTTTAAAGCTTACCATTTTTTTTTTAGGCATGGGGTTAGGTTTGGTTCATAAACTACAAATAAGAATGATAAAAATTACAAATCAAAAATTCAGTATATTATTTGTCCTGGTGTGTGGGGGTTGGTTGTCCTAGGTGGTTTTGTCCTGCACTCACCTCAAAGCACCTTGTACACTAATTAATTCCTTACCAGCTAAGAAAATAAATTGTTTGATTTCTGTATTGTTATAAAATTAAGAGAATCCACATTAACTGCCACCTCGGCAAAAAACCTTTTTTTACACACACAAAGAAATATTTACAGTGTCAATATTGCATGTACTTGGCTTGTTATCAAAAATGTTTTTAACAGGTCTAGTTAGTCACTCAATAGAAACCGTTATGTGATCAATGTCTTTTAGGAGTATGCTGTGTTGGGGGTGATCAATGAATAAGGGGGTGATTTTTAAAAAAAAAATAGTGTTTTCTAGACATAATACTTATGATACTATCAATAACGAGTTTTTACAAGTAGGTAAGATATACCCTGGATTTTACAAGTCGATAAAATATACAGTGGATTCTACAAGCCAGCAAAATTCAAACAAAAGATTTTCTAGCTTGAAAAAATGTAAATTTGTAAAATACACCTTGGTGGGGACAGTGTGAGGAATTGGACCATCAGAATTGTAAGTTAGCACCCAGGGAATGGAGACAAATGCGAAGATGTTAAAATAAATTCCAAATTTGGAAACCCTTAGGATTGGGTAGGGAGCTTGATTGATTGTGACCAATGGGTAATTTATTGTGACCCCTACTACGTCAACCCCCACTCCGAAAAATTACTGATTCTCATAAAAGGAGTTGAGTTTTGGCTCTCAGCGGCAGATGAAAATAGTCGCCTGACGACTGACAGATGATAGCCATGTAGAGTTGACTCACTGAGATGAAGCAATGGCGTTGGGACCTAAGAGTGAAAGCGGAGACCACAACTTAAGAAAATTCAACAAACTACCCTGGAGAGAGAGTGATTAAGACAGAAACCACAGTTAGAAGTTCAAACCTTACTTCTTGGTGTCAGGCTTGAAACCCTGCATTGACTACACTCTGCATCTCCTTCGCTGCTACAAACTCTTCCCTTCTGTCTCCATTGACTGACCGATCGATTGACCCTAGAACGTATTACATTCCCTCCAGTTTGGGGGAAAATTGACTGACAATAATATAAACCTACGGAAATAAACATTTAGTTTTTATTCTAAACAAGTGTTGTGGTTCCTGTTTGTAGATTCAGTTACTTTTGTTACCTCAGCGCCCGTTCCTGGAGACGCTTCGACTAAAGCACCAGTACTTCGTCCTTGATCTTTTACACAATGTGTGGAGTGAGCATCGGCCAGCAATGAGTGTGATATAAGGAATAAATATTTAAATTTTCAGCTCTCTAGCTCCATTGGTGTGGCCTGTACACACAACACATAAATAGCCATCCAGAATCACTTGAAAACTGAAGAAACCTATTGACAGTTTAGGTGACAGTTTCTAATAAACAGTTCAGTCATTTTATTTTTCATATTGTTTATGGCATTTTTCTGTGTCAAGCACTAGTATTCTAAAATTACTTTTTTTTTTCTCAAGGTCAAGTGTGTGAGAAATAATTACACTATTGTACTAAAAATAATGGGTGGACTGTCTCTCAAGTTTCACATGTCATTTTTCTATAGATTTCTGAAGAAATGTAGCTCAATTCTGCCCTCATAACCTGATAATAGGACATCACAATGAGTGGCCTATAATTCAGTATGCTTTTATAAAGCATTGATGAATGAAAAGAAAAGACACCTAAATATGTACCGTATTTCTCAGCATTGATGATGCTTTGGCCCTCAGGGACACACCCCAATTTCAACTTGCAAAATTTTGGGAAAAAAAAATTAGGTTAGGTCAATGAAAAATAGGGTAAATTTTCAAGGCTTTTTTCGGAGGTGTGTGGGGGGGGGAATAGTGTCTTTGATACAGTACAGTAGTTTTCATTTTGCCATAGAGATTTTACATTTGCTTCTTTATCTCATTATTAAACAAAAGATAAAATTATGATCAATTTGTTGTGCTGAATCTTTAGTTCTGAACACATGGAAGAATAATAATACTTTAAAAACTATATCAAAGATTTGTTAAACTTCATTACACTGCTTTATAGTCCAGTAGAATTAGGAAAAGACATTGAACAAATGCGCATAAAGCTGAAAATCGGTTTATAGTTAGAGGAGATGGTATAGAAGAACATATCACAAGTCCACCAAAATCCGAGACTAGGTTTTTGAGAAAAACGACCAAACATGATCAGCCTAATAGCGATGATAATAGGGGAACAAGAGATATGTATGTCTAAGACAAGATACAAACCCTATATACGAGGACGTAATAGGAGATTCTGGGCCCAGGAGTGGCTCCATCCAATATTTAATCCAGAGGTTCCCAACCTGGGGGCAGGGAACCCCTGACAGTTGTATAATGTATAGTAGAAATTACAGTAGGTGAACTACTCTTCAAAAAGCTTTTTTGGGGACCTGGGTGGCTAGCACACCCCCCCCCCCATTTAATGCAGGGTTCCCAACCTGAGAGGCTGCGGACCCAACAACAGTTGTATAATGTATAGTAGAAATTGCAGTAGGTGTACTCTTCAAAAAGATATTTTGGGGGTCCTCTGTATTGGGGGCCGTGGGGAGGGGGGCGTTTAAAATCGCTCACCCCAGCTATGCCTTGCCTATATAGATCAAGATTTCCAGGGTTTTTTAAAAATTTTCTTAAATGTATTTACAAGTCAAAATAAATCTTCATTGTCCTCCGTGATAACATTTGCATGGTCAAGGTTTTGCTCCTGCTCATTGATATCACCTTCTTAGCTGCAGCACTTTCACCAGACTCTTCAAATTGCTCACTGGCATCCAATTCCCTCTGGTATGTTGATGCAAGTTTGTCCAAAGCAGAAACTGCACAACATACCAATCTTTCTGCAGCCACAGCTTTACCCACATAAGATCATATTCAGCAGTATATCTGGTGCAGGAGGCTTCGTTGTCATGACAGGACATTCTCTATTCTCTTCCAACCCCACTGAGTGGGATCTAGATCCGTACCAAGGCACTGCTGAACTGTATGATAGGCTCTGTAACAGTTTTGAGCAGCTGCTTCAAATGTTGGAGGAAGAGCTTCCAGCTTAAATGTCGATGTCATACTTAATTTGGCGATGCACTTGTGGTACCTCAAGAAATGCTGTTTATTATGTGTTGAAGTGGCAAGACCTCCATATAACTTAAGAAAACGCACACCAGCAGTCTGTATTTGAGAATGGCTAGAATTCTCCTCATAAAATACCTGACGTTCCTGCAATTTCATCTTCTTAAGAAGGTTCCAGGCAGTTATTTTTCCTTTATTAAAAAGGGAGCTGAGCAAGTATCACAGCCCGTGAGACATTGGACAACATAAAGTACACTGCGTTGAGCAGCCAAAATGTTTTTTTGAGCATCTCTGACATTATAAATTTCTGAGGAATTGCCAGTGTCCAGCTGAATGTAGACATTGCTCACATCTCTCCACAAACATACACTGAACATCTGTATCATTAACCATGACAACTACAGGGTCAGAATTCTGAGCTGCAGCTTCCAATGTTGTCGAAATAATGAGAAAATCTGCATCTCCTGCAGCTTACTTCACTTGTAT
>VCCN01004703.1:287503-323658 GCA_006491835.1 Architeuthis dux
CTGCCAGCAGGTAAGAAGGCAACATTTGGCAGGGAAATCTTTTAGTAAGTATCACTCAAATCTATAGGGATATTCAGCTTAGAATTGTTTTTGTACCCTCAAAATTGTTTAGTGTGCAGATGTGGCGAATCAACGACTGAACCTAATTTCAATAAAAAAAAGAATTTGCTTGCTTAACTGGTAAAGACTGTTTCTGGCAACATATAAAATATATACACACACTTTATCTTATTTAGTTTAGTGAAAGGATTACATATAGATGATAAGACAAACTAAAATGAACATACAGAACAAAGACACACCATTGAATATATTATCTCTGCATACACACACACTCACACACACAATATTAAATATACACACACACACGCACAATAACAATAAAAAACAACCTGAGAAAACAAATACCCCATAAAAACAACACTCTAGCTGTATATAAAGACGAGAAGAAAACAGAACAAAACAGTTGTCCGTCGATCGCAATGGCTGCGTGAAACTGATCAGAAACAACAAAATTGTAAATATCTACCTATCTATATATATATGGATATATATTATATCTACACACACACACACACACACGCACATATAACAAAGACACACCATGGAATATACATGCATATATACATACACAACATTGAATTAACACACACACAGGTGTATGCGTATATATATATAAATGCACACAAATATATTCATGTGTGCGCACTCACAAATATATATGTACACACACACACAAATACTACATGGATATATGTATATATAAATATATTCACTCACACGCACACATACAGATATTATATATATGCACACACACAAATATATATGTAAATATTACATATATATGCACACACATACATACATAAATATTATATATAAACATACACGTATATATGCATACACACACAAATATATATAAGCACACACACACACACGCACGTGTGCGCGCGTGTAACAGGAAATTACAATGAGACAGCAAGACCCCATAGAAACACAGCATACTGCACCTGAAGAAGACCAGAGAGATAGCTAGCCGTAACGTAATGCACAGGACCAAGCTGGACAAAATAAAAAAATACAAATAAAGGCCATAAAATTCCATAAAATCTGTCAGAAAAATTGAAAGAACTCAACAAAAGGGTAAAATGTGAGACAAGAAATTATTGAAGCCGAAAGGAAATTCAAGCTGAAAGAATGCAAATGATATTAGAAGAAAATTATTCATAATCAGAGTACAACACGATTTGAATAGAGTTGTATAATATTGAAATAAGGAAAAGCCAAAATATTGTTTTAAGTGCTCGGATAAAGCAAATAATTTATTTTTAATTCAAAAGAAAATTTATCTTGATTATAATGAATTTACAAGTAATTGATCAAGGAACGAGACAAAGACATACAATAAAGAATGAGAGATAAGTATGAGATAAAAAAAACGTTTGACGTCAAGAAAAAACGAAAACCATTTACAATGACTTCTATTTATGCTTTGTAAATTTCCTCAAGTCATTTGAAAGAATGAGTAAACGCACAAGGGAGATAAGATGTGATATTGGCCGAACGAGAAATACAATTGTTGAAAATAATGAATAATTTATTGTGAATAAGATTTTTTAAGAGGAAAATGCAGTTAACACTAAAAAAAAAAAATGAACAAGTAAATAATGAAGAGCAAACAAACTAAAATCACTCAGCTTTCCACTGAACAAATGAATTATTCCATAAGCTCTTGGAATATGGACAGCAAGAAGACTAAAGAAATTAAGACAAGATTTAGGAATTGTAGAAAGAACATAAAGAAGTCTTAATGATAGCTAAAAGACAACAGAATAATTATCTAACCAGCTTTATTATCTCAATAAATGTAAATATGTACATATTTGAAGAAATCAATGATAAAACTGACTATTTCACTTAAAGCCAAGCCATACAGAGTTAGATACATTCTCTAAGCTGCTATGTCATTCTGTGTTCACATCATATATGCATATCCATAAAATACTCAGATGCATACCGTCTATGTCAGACTATAAGATGAATGGTTTACAAGCATATTTGGAGGACTACCCCTCACTGTAATTCATCTAAGCCTCATAACTGTCCATATTTAGGGCATTGGACGCAGTGTAATATTTGCATAGTTTTGAAAAAAAAATTAAATGTCCATATTATATATCAGCTGATATAGTAAACTACAACTTTTTGTCTTTCTTTGTTTTTTGCATTTTTCAAACAAAATATAAACCTATGCCTCCTTTAGACGCAGTGGAATATTTTTATAGTTTAAAAAAAAAATTAAATGTCTATCTATATCAGGTATGTAGCTATAATATTTTGGGAACTAGCTGGAAATACCGCCCATAGGGTGGCTATGGGCGGTATTTCCAGCTAGTTCCAGCAGAAGGCCTAAATGGGACCTTCAGCCCTAATAAGAGGGAGACCTTAATTCTATACATCTGGCTACAATACATCATTCTGGTTACTTAGAGGTCACATTCAGATAAATGCAATCAAACTTTTAATATTATATAGATGGATAGCTACATGGAAATCAGATCATTATTATCAGACGCAGAACCCACATTATTATATTCTTTTGAATGTTCGAAGACAAATATGAAAAAAACATGCTGCCACACGTTTCATTAATGTTTGAGAACTAGTAGTATTAAGAAGTGGCATGGAAATATTTCATTAACATGTGGCAGGGAGAGTTTTGTATCAAAATATTTAATTAATGTGTGGCAGGGAGTGGCAGAGATAGAAATCCTGCCGAAATAAGAATGGACAGGTTGAAAACACAGCAGACCAGAAAATATGGGTCTGAGAAAAAGTTTTCAACACGGAAGTTGTGAATGGAACAAAAAGGTGGGAAAAAATAATTAACTGATTTGCTGCCAATTTTCTTCACTGTTCAGCAAATTATTCTATCAAGTCTTATATCTATCCAGGTTAGTGAAAAAAAAAACATTAATGGGTCTAAATGACTCAGAAAATAATTTGAATTACTATAAAGCAGACAAGATCAAAAAGAAAGAAACAATTTTGTATTTTAAGTGCTAGTTAGCATAGTGCTTTTAGAGTAGTAGGCTAAAATTTAGAAAAGTCTTGTAAGGAAACATCAGCAAGGAAACAAAAAAAAAAGATGATTGCTTCCATATATTCAAAAGAGGAGAGAACCTGGTAAAATAGGTTACTGATAACTAGAAGCTGGGTTTTTGCAGGTTTTCAGACAGATACAATTAAGGTGTGCTGAAGAGGATTCAAGGAAACTGGCTTTGGCGAAAGGTAAGGGAATCATGTGAAAAAATAGAATCTATCTATCTATATAATGAACGGTGTGACTTAGTTTTAATTACAGACAGAGAAGCAAACTAATACTTTTGGTGCATTTGTAATCAGTTTAAAAATCTGCCAAACCCACAACCCTAATTTTTTTTATTTCTATTTTATTTTTTTTATCAAAGTAAATTAATAAACATGTAAAATCTCAAAGAAAATGTAAACTTTTTCTGTGACACACCATAATCAAATTCCGGCTTGCTATGCCCGTCAAAGCTTCACTAGAGTCCTGTTAATTGTACATTTTGGGAACACATCCCCTACTCGGTCCATTACCAGCCTCTCAGAACACATTCCAGGCTTTTGGAATCAGTTGTCAGTCTTTTAGATTGGTTGCCAACCTTGGCAGGGAGAAGAGATGGATTTTGAGTTTGAACTCAGTTTGCTGATTCCATTTTCCTTGCTAACCATTAGGCCAACTGCACCTCGTCTTTTTTTTTTTTTTGCCTTTGTTATATTACCACAACATTTCAGCCGATCCATTTTGCATCTTTTTCTGTTGTGGCTCTCTTTTTTCAGAAAATGGTAGACAGCAGAAAAAAAAAAAATGCTGATTCCCAGTAATGCATGTAACCTGAAGAAGGCTGTAGAATGGATTGGCCAAATGAAGTAACAGAAGAGTTCCATAGTCTAAAAAATTTGTGGAATGATAGTGACTCTTCTCAAAATTACAGAATACTAGCTGGGGCACTGGGCATTGCCTGGGGAAAAAAGTAATCAATACTTAAAGGTCATGTAGTAAATTCTAACACAGAGCATCTCAAATGGATGTGGGTCGAAAATGCCAAAACTGACCTGACCCCAAATTGACCGCTAGAGGTCACCAGTGTTCATTACCACCTATTCTATGTTCATCATGGGGTCAAGTTACCCCTATACACAAATTTTCAGCTCGTAGGATGCAACCGTTTAGGAGTCTATAAGAAACAGAAACAAAGAAACATTCTTTGTCTTTATAGTATTAGATATCTTCAAAGTTAGTGTTGATAAAATAAAGGAAGATTTAATTTGCATAAAATTTAATTGCTTTTCAAAATGTTATTGACAATTTAAATTAAAAAATAAAAAAACCTTATACATACATATAAAACATACAAACAGTTTGATAAGGTGTTATATTTAACTCAAGATAGGGGGGTACCTCACCATAAGGTAATGCTTGGCAAGCTAGTCTAGCTTACAATTACACCTGAGTAGTAATGTTTTGCTTGACTAGGTGCTCCACAATTATGGCCCTGTACCAGATCAAGCTAAACTTAGTTCAATAAGGGCATCTCTCTATGGAGAAGTGGTTATCAAGACTGTTGCTGACTCATACAACTATAGCGTGGGTGATCTTCACTGGATGACCTATAATTGTGGCTTTCTGCCAGATTAAGATAAGCTTAGTAAATACATAGGTAAATCAATAAGTCCGTAGCCTAATATTGAAAACGGCATATATTTTACACAACAAATATTTATTTTTCAATATAACCCCCATCCCTGTCAATGAACTCAATTCAGTGGTAAATATCATATAGATTGAACATTATATAGTGAAATATCAAAATTCAGCTAATAACAGTGCCTGGCAAGGACTTATTAATCCACCCTTGTATCTATCTATATATATAACCTAGAACCAAGGGAAGCTTTCTTTTTTATTTATAAGGGTTAAAGCACAAAGCTCAAATTTCAGTAAATATCTCCAGATGTATTGCATTTATTTATACTTATGTAGAAAATATACTAGTCCTTTCCCTACCATTAACCAGTATTTTTAATACCAAGGGGGGAAAACATTCTCAAGTAAGTGACTTCAAAAAAGAGTTTAGTGCATAACAGCAACATTTATATTTGATCAAAATACTGTATTTCTGATGTCAAAGAAACACCCTTGACTTGCAAAACTTTAAAAAAAAAAAAAAAAAAAAAAAAAAAAAAAAAAAAAAAAAAGAATAAACAGAAAATCAAAGTAACCTTTGGTCTGTAGGACGCAGGGTAGATTTTCAAGACTTATTTCGGGTGAGGTGGGATATGGTCCTTCGATACCAAGGATTTATGGAATAAATTTTATTGTACAAACAGAATAGAAACTTTAGAATTAAATGACCCATTATTAGCCTTAAACTGATAAGAGATAAACAACATTTTAAAAATCAGCAAAGAAAAACAAAAACAAATTAACTGACCCATTTTTAGCCTAAATCTGGAAAGAGATTAAAAAAAGAAATCACATTCACTAGAGAAACCTTAGGTAAATTGGTACTTACTTTTTAAGTGTACCAATGATGAAGTTTGCAATAGTTATGTGGTTGTTGGGCCTACTAAACTTTCAAGTAGATACAAGGGGGATGAGTAAGCAAAGAAAACCATTGTAGGCTAATGCTTAACTAGGTTAAGATATCATCATCACCATCATCACTTAAAGATACACCTGATAGACTAAATTTATGATAAAAATACTGATGTCATATGGTGCAGGTTTCCTTAGATATCAAAGTGAATATAGATCAGTGAGAACAATAATCAGTTCTGGAATGTTGTTCTTATTTTTATGCTTTACTATATAAAGCATTTCATATGCACACAAACCTGTGTGTGTGTAGGGATGAGATTTTTTTATATACAGGTATATCTTGAATAGAACAGTTAATTCATTCCAAAATTTTCCGTACTGTTCAAAACCACACTGTTCAAGGTCTAATATTAATTTAGCTTGTACTTAGTTACATTAATTTGAACAGCAATACCTTAACCGTACTACATGGAAAAACACACTATTCAAGGAATTTCTGCATATACAAGTGACTGGTCTCTCTTAACCTGTTCGCTGCCACAGATGAGATAACTCGTCTTAGCAAGTCGTCCGTCTAATGCCATTTTGTCTTAACAAGTGATCAGTCCAGAGACACAAATGATATGATTCTTCTTATGATAGTGTTGTTCTTTCACTTCAACAATTCTGCCAATAGCTACGAAATAAAACCCTGCTAGAAAGTGTAAAGTCTGTTTACAAAACGGCAAGAGAGTAGATCTAAAAGTACTGAATGTATGGTGGCCTTATATGTAGATCCAGGTTTTAAGATATTTCATACATGTCTAAATTATTAAAATATTTTACTTATGTAAATCATATATATTTATTAGATATTCTGTTGTACATATTAGTTGATTTGTATGAAAATAAAACCATTCTAAACGTGCAATGAAGACTGTAGGAGTAAAAGACTCCTGCCTACCATGAGAACTTTGTTAGCTCAATCGGTAGAGCAGAACCTGCATATAAAGTTGCTTCCAAGGTGGACGCGTGTTTGATCCCCGCACAGATATCATTTCTTTATTCACATTTATGATTTAGGCTGCTCGTTTAGCAGTCATTCACACCGGTGCCAGATAAATATAGGTTCTCAACTAATAAATGTTTTTTATAATTATCAATGAAGACTATTTTCAGCAATGTTTTACAAGAAAAATCCGGCACAGGAGTTATAAAATTAAAAAATATTCTTTGCATTGAACAGGTTAAGGTTGGTAGTGGGTGTCACAGGTTTTTACTATTACTTCTGTCTGGAAGGTGAGGTAGTTATAGGAAAGTGGTTTTCAAAAGTTCTCACTCACCCACTCTCTTCTCCATCAACCAACATTTTTGTCCAGATGTTTGTCAGTGGAAAATATTGCAGGGATGTGGATTCATGCCTTTGTTAGGTGAACATAAGTAGCCTCAGCCCAAATTCGAACTCAGTTTGCCAATTCTGTTTTCCATACAAGGACGTACAATAGCAAAAATTGTATTGAAATAATTAGAAACTGTTCAACTCTCAAGTAGAAACTTACAATCACTAAAGCTAAAAAGATTTGTAAATAAAAAGAAGGGTCTAGTTAGTCATTCAGTCGAAACCATCTTCATGACCAATGTCTTTTGGAGGTGATCAATGAATAAGTTACTTTTCTTGCCTTTATTTGCATCACTAAAAAGTTAGAATTTTCAACAAAAAAAAAACAAGCGTGAATGCTGCCAGACACAATCTAAGGGCCCAATTTATCATGAAATTACATTGTAAATTGAACCCCCACTAAAACTTATTTGGGGGTTAATTTTAAAAAAAGAAAAGAAAAAGGTTTTCTCGACATAATGAGTAAATGTTAAAATTTTCAGCCCTCTAGCTCCATTGTTGTGGTTTGTGTACGTGATGCATACATACATATATATATAGCCAGCCAGCCAGCCAGCCAGGCAGAATCATTTAAAAACTAAAGAAGTCTATGTTGAGAGTTTTGGTTGATGGTTTCTAATTTTATCAATATTTCTGAGATGAGTAATTATCTTTATTATACACTGATTTATAAAGAAGGCCCGAACATTGTGACTATAATAACCAAGATGAGGACAACTAGTCCCTTTAAATCCGTGTATAATTTAAAAAAAAATTGAAATTAAACTAATTTAGCCACTTGAATTTAAAAACATTAAAATAATTTTCCCCAAAAGATTTATGATGCCATGCCAGATTTATTATATATGCATTATATTCTTTGAAACTAACAAGAAACTGTCATGCCATCTTATCATGTATTGCACAGGTAATTTGTGTCAAAATAATAATATAGGAGAGAAAAAACAGAAATTGTAGCATCCATTTGAGTCCTGCTGCGGAAAGAATAATCATAGTAGATTGAATTTAATTTTGAATTAATTGATGTTCAGTAAAACTTCAATATTATGTTTTTCCTTCTGTGTTGCTTCCATAAACACACATACACGCACACAGGTGCACACAATGTTCATTTATAGATATTTCTGCTTTGTGATTTTTCATAATTTGGAGCCTAAAAATAATGAATGAAATTAGACGCAAAATTATCATCTCCTTTTTGTGGGTCTTCAAGCTGTTAATTTCAGCAGGTGCAGACATTATTCAATTAATTTGAAGGAGATTCATTCATTTCTTGTGGCTCGCAGCCAGGATTGGTGGAGGGGGGGATGGGCCTCTTTGGTTTGCGTTATTGAGCATAGTGTAGAGATTGGTCTCCTCTTAGGAGGATTAACAGGAACGCCACGGGGGGGGGGATTACTCTCTACTTACAGCACCTGGTACACCTAGTTGGTCACCCATCTAGATACAGACCAGGCTCGATATTGCTTAACTTCGGTGATCATACAAGAACTGGTGTATCCAAATGCGATTTGACCGTAACTTGAAGTAGAGGAAAGAATTTGTGTTATATTAAAGATGATTTTCATGTACATTTTCTGAAGAGAAAGACATTAAAGGAAAACGGTTTTCCAAGTTTATTAATCACCGCTACCCACAGACTGGTTTAAATACTGTTGCTGGATTTGGGTTATGTGTTCTAACATTTATATGTATCTATCTATGTATTCGGACTTCGCCCAGACTTAACCATTCATAGTAGAAACTTGGAATTTTGCACACATACACTCCTCTGAATGAAAATGTTTTTTTTTGTTTTTTGAAAATTCACCTCAAAATAGGTTTTTAGTCGGGGTGGTTCAATTTACAATGTAAATTTATGCCAAATTGATCCTTTAGTTTTTTGTCCAGCAGTATTCTCATTTGTTTTTTGAAAACTCTGACTGCTTTGCCAATTACCCATAGCTGGGGGAAGAAGTGGATTCATTCCTTTCCCAAGGGCATTAGTGCGAAGTGAGTTTGCTGATTCCATTTTCCGTGCCGGTAACTGCTACGCCACTCTGCATCTCCTTATCAAACATCCCTTTCATTTGATATTGAATATCTATACTCAAATTTAGCTAAACTAATATTCCATCGGGGCTATTTGGAGCAGGTAATCGACAAGCGTTTGGAAACAGTATATGGTAAGAAATAATGGAAACTCAAAGACTTAAACATTTCACAGAATTAAATTAGCAATATCCACTCATTCCTTAAGGCCATTGCATGATATTGAATTATACACAAGCATGTATTCTATATGTGAAGATTCAGAATTACCAGGATCAGAATATACTATAAATAATGATGTGTGAGTGTTCAGGGATTATTGAAAGAGAAGCTGTTTATTACAATTTAATATGCTTAATAATACCAAGAACTTGAGCAAGTAAATCATTCAAGTGTGTGCAGATAAGGTAACCAGATCCAGGTAGTCAAGTCTCTATTTCAACTAATCACACAGTTCACGGGGGTGCAGGTGGCCTAACAGTTAGCAGTACAGAAAATGGAATCGGCGAACCGAGTTCAAACTCCAGCTGAAACAATTTGCATTCGCTTGGCACTAATGCCCTTGGGAAAGGATTGAATCTGTGTCTTCCCTCAGCTTATGGATAAATAGCTGGGTAGACTGGACTCCTCAGCCTTGGTTGGCAACCAGTCTAGGAGACAGACAATTCTGAACTCAAATCGGGGAAATCAGAACCGCTCATCCATAGCTGTGAGTGGCTGGCAACGAACAAAGTAGGTAATGTGTTCCCAAAATGTATATTAACAGGGCTCTGGTGGAGCTTTGATGGGCCTGGCAAGCCGGAAGTTGCTTATGATAAATTGCTTGAGTAAAATAAAGGAGAATGAAAAACAGGCAGACAAAATAGTGCAACCATCATCTTCCACCACCCCACGACATCTCGAATACACATGGAAGATTAAAAAA
This sequence comes from Architeuthis dux, assembly GCA_006491835.1. NCBI lineage: Eukaryota > Metazoa > Mollusca > Cephalopoda > Oegopsida > Architeuthidae > Architeuthis > Architeuthis dux. The sequence goes on from VCCN01004703.1 coordinate 297,461, forward strand.
CAGGTCTTCTTAGTCACTCAATAGAAACTGTCATGTGACTAACGTCTTTTGGCAGCATCTGCACTGGGGATGATCAATGAATAAGTTATTTTTTTTGTCTCTTGTTAGGCGGTGATTACTAAAAAGTCTGAATTTTCAAAAAACAAGCATGAATGCTGCCAGACACAAACAAAGAGGCCAATTTAGCATAAACTTACATTGTACATGAAAAACTAAAAACTTATTAGATTGTACATTGTACATGAAAAACTAAAAACTTATTAGAGGGGAAAATTTTCAAAAAACAAAACAAAACTTTTTTTTCTAGACAGAGCAATGAATAAATCTTTAAATTTTCAGCCCTCTAGCTCTATTGGTGCGGACTGTACACACAACACACATAGCCAGCCAGAACCACTTAAAAACTGAAGAAACCTATGTTGACAGTTTTGGTTGATAGTTTCTAACAAACTCAGTTCACTTAGTAAAAGCGTTCAGTGGTCACAATTTATGCAGCTCATAGTTCCAATGGAAATAGATTTGGTAAAAAACTAAATTTAAAAGAATAAAAAAGAAAAGGTTGGCAGGGAATTATAAAAAAAAACAATAGACTCCAAATTTCTTTGTTACTTTCCTTAATACATTCTAAGCTTGATTTTTTTCTTTCTTTTTCTTCCTGATAACTAATTTAAGTAATTAGTCAAGACTTGATAAAGAATGAACAGAACAAAAAGAAGAAAAATGGTAATTAAAAAAAATGAATCTTAAAGGAAAAAGACTCAAACATTTGATGTGTCTTGAAGTTGATTTTATTTCTCTCTCTCTCTCTCTCTCTCACCCCCCCCCTCTCCATTTATCCTTTCAGAAGTATTAGTAGAATTTTCCCCTTTATTTTTTTTCTTCTTTCCAAAATCAATTATTTGGTCCATTTCCCAAACACATGATACAGAAACCAGACGCATTCTTTTTTTTTTTTTGCCATGTAGAAAGAACAGACATTTTAGCTGTTTGGTTGATTATATCTTTTACTTACATTTTATATTCAAGCAAATGAGATTGTAGCTTACTCAGGGGATGAAAAGAAATAAAATACTTTCTTAGAAGCACACAGAGATAAATAGTGGCCTGTATGGATACATGCATGGAAAGAGGTAAACCTTGGAGACAGAAGACATCCATTGATCATTTCTATTTTGTCTAAGCCAAAATTTACTGAAGCTATTAATCTTTTCTTTATTTTTTAAAACTAGTTCATTCCTGTGAAAAATTCACAGATATATTTTAATTAACTACTACTGAACTATCAATATTAATTTTTAACTAGTATTTTCCTTCATTTTAATTTTTTTTTTATCACAACTTAGTAAGTAAACAGTACAAAATGGAAAAAAAAGCTCTCTGTGAGACATGAATTCATGTCCCTTTTGGCAGTTGAATAAATAATAAAAAGGAAAAACTATTGAAGTTTCTTCAGTGGAAGAGTTCATTGTTTCAAATGGTGGGTAGGAGATATTTTTGTGAGTGAAATTTGTACCTTTAAGTAGAAAAGTCCATTGTTATGGAGAGAACCAAGAAAATCACACTGTTCATTATATGGGTAGATTTTGTTTACACCACACAATGTATGAAACTTACTTTTTTGGACCTTTGTGGTTCATCTAATATACAATATGTTTGCTTGACATATTCTCAAAATCTTCTATTTAAATATCTGTTTTAGGCCAGAAAAGCATCTATGCTCTATGAAACAAATATCACTGTTAATTTATTTCAGATATTTAAGCAAACATCCATGCACATAGACATTTCTTGCTAGCATTTATCTAAAAATCACTGCTTTAAAATGATTACCTTATTTCGGTGTCTGGTAAATTTGTCTACAGCAATTTATCTACAAGGGTATATAAATAATTTAACGAATATGAGGAATTTTTACGAGTCTTTTAGAAATACTGAAATTTTAAGGAAGGAAGCTGAACTTTTAAAAATTTAAAAGCTAACATCCCAGATTTAAACTATGTTGTTTGGTTTAAATAATTAAATATGTTTAGACCAACAAGAAATAGTTTTATAGCTAAATGGAATAGCCCACAGCCTTTACTTTTTAAATACTTTTCAATTGCTTTTTTAAAAAATAAAATTCCTCATATTCGTTAAATTACCTTTATATACCCTTGTAGGTAAATTATATCTGTAGATAAATTATTGTAGATAAATTGTAGTTGTAGACAAATTCACTTAGAATCCCTTATTTAACATTGCATAAACTATACTTTTTTTAAAAGTCAAATTAAGCACTTAATTTAAATGAAAGTTAAATTTAGCATTAAAGTGAAGAATAAATTTTGGGCAGCACTTGAAGCAAGAATGCATCACATGACCATAGCATTTTCTGGGAGTCGACACAGCAGTCACAAATCTTCAGGATTTGAAGGTTCCGATAATAGTGAATTAATTTTAGGGTCCTGGTAAAATACAAGAAGCAACACAAAGCAATGAGAAGTGATGCAAAGATACAATTTATTACGAGTAACAATTATTCTAATCAATGAATAACCCTAACCCTGAATTCTTTAATCACCACAAACCTTCGAATAAAAGCTTTTTAAATTATATTTCTGTTGCTTTTACCACACAGTTGAATTTTCCTACATATGCTATTTTTTTTCTTTGTGGTTTAAATGTTATTTCTTTTTGTTTCTTTCATTTAAACATTTGAAATATTTTGCTTTTATTTCTGTACAAGAATTGTTTCACTCTACAGTTTGAAATACTGAACTTCCCACTGTCATGTACAATTTCATAATTATTTTTTTATACTCAAAACAAAGTAATTTTTTGCTAATTTTGATATCAGCCATTATTGTACTGCTCATTTTGTTATGACAATTACCTTCATGGGATTTATCTAGGTATTGATATGACAAAACAAATCACATCTCTATCTAGAAACACAAGATGTTTAACATTTAGGATACAGAAAGCTGTAGATGTATTATTGTAGACAAATTCAATTAGAATCGCTTATTTCACGTCGCATAAACTGTACTTTTTAAAAAAGTCAAATTAAGCACTTAATTCCAATGAAAGTGAAATTTAGCATTATAAGTGAAGAATAAATCTAAGCTGATTTATATAATAATATTAAGGTAAGACCATTTGGATAAATAATCTGGATGAAATTAATACTTTTGCTAGTTAATGACAAACTGCTAAATTATCTATTTGTTTATACTTTAACTGCTCACTCAAAAAATATTGATAACTATTCTTTTATTGTAATAAAAGAGGATGAAAGTTATTACGACCTTGTTTGGATTATACCAGAAATATAGAAACAGTTCATAATAGGGACTATTTAGAGAGCCTATTCTCAAGGGGAGCCATATGGACCCCTTAGGAGCCCTAGCTCATTTGATGATGGAGGCCATAGACAGAAGTAATAAATGAAATTCTATCTGTTTGACAGGCATCCTGAAACCTGAGAAGAGTTCTTAAGGGGGCAGTGGAAAAAAATGGTTGTGAATGACTGATTTAGAGTATCATCATCATCATCAGTCGTTATAAGTCCACTGCTGGACAAAGGCCTTTCCCATCTCCTTCCATGACGACCTATCTTGTGCTAACCTCTGCCAAGTTTTACCAGCAAACTTTCAGTCACCATTTAATAAACTAACACTAATTTCACTTGTAATGAGTATATTAAACATTTTTTTTTTAAAATCCTTGTTTTTATGGTAAACAGCACAGGGTGCAGCACCATTTGGGGGTTTTCTTTTTAAAGGCCAAAAAGATCCAATAAACTACAAACTTGCCAAATTATTATGAACTCAAAGCTCTGATGTCTGTTATTTTTCTCTGATTCATTTTATTGAAAGAGAATAGTGGAAGCTGAATGAAAGATTTCAACCTTTTCATCTAACTACAATTGAATAAATCTTTGCATGTGTGTACCACGATTACTTGACAACTGACCATTGTTGATATGTGTCAGATATAATTTTCAGCACACAAGGCAGTGCAGTGTCGATGGGTGGGGTTTCTATTTACAATGTAGCTATGATGCTAAGCTGAACTGTTACTTAGTAATATACATATATAGTCTGAAGTTTTTTTTAGATCAGCGGTTCACGAGAAATCTCAGAAGAATAAATAAAAAATTAGAGATTATAGATCATTCTTCATAGTTTCTATAAAGTATCTCCCTTCAATTCCACTCTTTAAAATTAGATAAATTTAGATATAAAATATCCTTTTGGCAACACAGAAGATAAGTAACCAAAATACTTTGAAGCCGTAGTTTCGCACAACAGATTGAAAAATATATTACATGACAATTATGGCAGGTCATTCCAAACATGCACCTTTGGACCGGGCACTGCCCTAGTAGTAATTAACTCATATTATTTGTGAATTTCTGTAATGAATAAATACATAGCAGCAGCAACAACTGGACGCCCCCCACCACACACACACACAGCAGAATATATTCCACAGAAAAGTGGGTATTCTTAGTCAGCAAAACCTGGTTTGACAACAAAATTTTGCATCTGCTCTTTTGGGGGGGGGGGGATACAGCCATTCTCCTATTACAAGGAGGAGGAGGTTGGGTGTAAAGAAGGATGTCAAAGGTCAACTGTTATGAAACAAGGATGTATTCAGGGTAGTCAGTAGCTAAAACAAAAAAGGGGAGAATAGCACAGTTCAGATAACCTGTCATGGATCCAAGGAAGCAAGAAATATCTGTTTTTATCTCAGTCACCATTACCTGATATGAAGTTATTAAAAACTAGTTAAATATTTGTGGTTAATGTAACAGTATTCATTACTTAGGTGCACATTTTTCAAAAGATTAGTGGCTAATTCTTAAGATTATATCATAGAAAATAGAGGTAACAAAATACAGAATTTGTACAAATTGTTGGTAACACAATTGTACTTCATATTTTTCTTTCAACTGGTACCTGTCAAGGTTGACAATGAGTATAGCAGCTTTTTACTATTACTACTGCTTAGGCAGGTAAGGTAATTATGGAAAAGTGGTTTGACCAAATGCTCACTCACTCACTTTCTTCATCAACCATTGTAGAGTGCCAGATATCTGTCGATGAGATGGAGCACTGGGATGTGGATTCATGCCTTTCCCAAGAGCATAAATGTGAATTAATGACGAGCAGTCCTGGCTGAAATTTGTTTATTAGTCTAATAATGAAGATTCCTTTCATTGTTATTAGAAGAAATTTGCACTTTGATTGAACAGCCATTTTGGAGTTTATCTTGGGTCACTATCTCTGCCATAACACTGTCCCATAACATTGAGATACAGCAAAAATCTATTATCACTTTGCATTTTTCAGCAGAACGTTTAGCCTATATGACATAGAAATGTCTTTTTATAGTGCTTACAGCTGTGTATGGACAGTATATTATTGAAGAGACAGAATCTACAGGGAGAGGAGGTGATGATGATGATGACAACATACAGCAAACACTCTGAGGAATACAAAGAGGTGAAATAAGCAGAAGGCTCGATATATATGCATAGATGAACACAAATCATAGTTAAATCCACAAAACAACAGCAATTGGAGAATTACAGCTGCTGGATCCGACACTACAGACCAGAGAGACCAACCTGACTTATGTGCAATATAAAGGATAAATGGATCAGCTCCATTTGCAAAACCTATTAGAAACAGTCAACCCAGTTTTTAAGTTGGTCTGGCTGGCTATGGCTGGATCACACGTACAGGCCACACCAATGGAGCTAGAGGGCTGAAAATTTAAACATTTACTCCTTATTATGTTTAGAAAAACCTTTTTTTTTGTTCTTTGAAAATTCCCACCCTAAATAGGTTTTTTTTTGGGGGGGGGGGGGCTCAATTTGCAATGCAAGTGAATGCTAAATTGGTATCTTAGTTTGTGTCTGGCAATAATCACTCGGTTTGTTTTTTTTCGAAAATTTGTACTTTTTTAGTGATCTCTGCCCAACAAAAAGCGAGAGAAGTAACTTATTCATTATCCAATTTTTTAATTGATCAACCCCAACACGGCATGCTGCCAAAAGATGTTGGTCACATGTCGGTTTCTACTGAGTGACTAACCAGACCTGTCTTTAAATGTATGCAATCATTTCATAAGCGGAAAATTAATCAGGTCAGGCAGAAGGCAGAGAGGAATGACTCCCAACAAGGTCCCAGTCATTTGGCACGTACAAAATGTCTTGAGGAAATCATTTTTGAAAAAAAAAGGCTGTTTCCACCTTATCTATATACCTGGGTAGATATGTAGAAACATAGTATGTCTCCCTATATATATCTATCTCTTCAATAAATTTAGATAAATCTAGTAATGTAATGGCTGCTTTTTTTAACGTGGAAGAGTCCAATGTTTCAAATGGTGGGTAGGAGATATTTTTATCAGCAAGATGGTTACTTTCAAGTGGAAGAGTCCATTGTTACGGACATAGAAACAAATAGAAAAATTCACACGGTTCATTATAGAGATAGAAGATATCTATATATCCCAAACCCCCGCAGCTGCTTCGGCAGGTCATACCTGTTCCATATTGACCTCATCAGCTATCAGCAAGCTTCCACCAGAAGTGAAAAGCATTCTTAGATCTTTGTTCATGAATCTAAAGCCAAAGACAAATCTATGCGTGTGTGTGTATGTATGTATATATATATATATATATATATATTAAATATACAGTTCGAAATGTTTCTAGGCACAATAGTACAAGATAAAGTATCTGGAGCAGAGATGATTATAAACTTCATTTAAGCAAATAACATGTAGGTACCATGTATAAAAGAGAGTGTTAATAAGCAAAATATACAATTACAAATTAGTAAATTGATAGCCAATCATGTTCATTTCTAAAAGAGTACCTCAAATAAATCTGTCCAAAAATGATGATTGCGTTAATAGGTTTCTGAATTAGAGCATTCAGTGTTATTTAGATAATGCTATTGTGGAGAGTAGTAATCTTCTCTGAGTTAACATTCAACTATCACCATTGCTTACTGGATTCTATCAATGAAAGAAAAACAATGGTATTTTCAAAAATCTAATTACTATATTAATAGGGACTGTACTAAGAAACTATACCAAACTATAAATCTGATTACTATTCATCTTATATGTGCTCATAAATTCAGTTCACTAATTTTAACCACATCCAAATCAAAATACATTAATCTATGTTGTATCAGGTCTTTAGAATTTAAATGTTAACTCTTAATGTTATAAACTGCTTGATACCACTCTTAATTGACAATAGAACTCTTCTGTGAATAGAATAAAAAAGAAAATATAAATTAAAAAATGGAAAAAAAAGTGAAAGGGGTGTAATTTGATCAGTAGTTATTCCCCTTGAAATTTACATTTAAATTTTCTGTTGATTTTAACTCTTAAATTCATATAAGATTAAGACAGTAGTCTGATTAATATATGGAACAATATATAGTATCCATTTGGCATGTCATATATTGACAATACTGTTTCCCTAAAAGACATGTTAGGAAAATGATGTGCTCCAGAAAAATCCATGATAAACTAAATACAGTTATCCCCGACTTTGTGAAAGTTTGCTTTGTGCCACTTTTTTGTTTTTACTAAAAAAGGTGAAAAGCAAAACTAGTATTTAGTATCTGTTCTGCAGCGAGCTATTAGAGAGGAAGCGTGAACCCTCTTCCTCTTGTCCTACAGTCTCCTGTATCTCCCACCACCCCAACCTCTGATGAAAATACCATCATAACCATTTGGGGGGCTCTGGGAAAATTATATAATAATTATATAAATTAGTTGCTTTCTTGCTTTACACCATTTCAGTTTACGAAAGGTTTTTATAGGAAAGCTCTAATTTTGATTAGCATGGAGGGGGGGTTGTACAAATGTAATTCATGTGTACAGCCTACACGTGCAAAACAAATGGAAATCAAAACATAATTACTTTATTTATAAATTAAGTTCTAACTTGGGAATATGTGAATTCAAACATGTGGGACAACAATATTCTGTTGTTATGGAATGAATGTAGACATATACAGGAACACCTTGAATAGTACAGTTTTGATTAGTGAGTGTTTTGATGTAGTACAGTTAAGGTAGTAACTATGTGTAAGCTGAAGAGAAAACCACATAAAATTATGAGATCTTGAACAGTGCGGTTTTAAACAGTACGATAAATTTTGGAATGAATTAACCGCACTAATCAAAGTATACTTGATACAAATATACATTTTCTGACTCAACTTTTCTATAACCCTTTTTGTTTTGACATAGAAACATCAGACAATTGTTTTAAATGATGACCGAGACGACCCCAAAAGTGACGAGTTGAAAGCATCTGCCAGTTTGAAAATGAAAGCATGCAAGAGTTGATCAGAATAGAGAATTATTGCAAACGGCAAAGAATCAGGCTGGCATTAGTTGTTCACATAAAAAAACACTGCCTTAGCAAGAGAATCAAGAACATTCCCTACCCTCATGGCTGAAATAGAGGTGCAAAGTATCCTAATGGTTACTGGCACAGGAAACAGAATCGGCAGACTGAATCAGAGTTTTGGTATAGGCTATTTACGTTCACTTCACACTAATGCTCTTGGGAAAGGCATGAATCCACTTCTCCCCCCCCCCCCGGTATAGGTAAATAGCGAGGTAGTTGGAGCCCTTTAGCCCTGTAAGGCAGTCCATCTAAGAGAAGATTACTCTGACAGAAAAAAGACCTACAACTTGGCAGCTGCCATAGCTGGTCCCGAGCCCGGGTAAAGGAGGAGGGTTGGGCGAAGGGCTAGCAACTCCATCCCGTAAAACCTACTTACTATTGAAGCCAGAATAGAGTGATTGCAGCACTATGCTCCACAAGGAGTCTACAGGAATCAAAAATAATATAAACATGGCTGAAATAGTTATGAACTTCCCACCGGTGCCAGAAGTTGGTATTCAAGCCCAGGTAAAAGGCAGAATTAGGTAAGCCCTTTCCATTGGGAAGATTGGCATAACAATTTGTCTACCCTCATTTCTCTCCATTTGGCCTTGTGCCATACTAAACTTAGCTTAGTAGATATCAAGTCAAGCAGACCCTCACCACTTGAAAGATTAGTCTAAAACAATGTTCCTAGTCCATTTGGCCTTGTGCCATACTAAACTAATCTTAGTAAAATATCAAGAGTGAAGTACATTAACCCTTTCAAAACTAACCTATTCAAGTGCTTAATGCCAGAATTAAAATGTCTCAGTAGAATATCTAAGAGATCTACAAGACATATATATCCTAGCAGTCATAAAATCCTTGGGGTATATATGTCCCAGGAATCTTGAAAGGGTTAAATGGTTTTAGAAAAGGTAAAGTTAGAGTCTTAAAATTAGAAAAACATTGTTGAGAGACAGTTGCTAGTTGGTTAAAAAGGATATACACCAGGATTTTCATCACCTAAGTGCATTGATCAATAGGAATCAATAGAGAAATATACAATTATATTCTCAATCTTTTGATTATAAATACATGTTTAATAGAAAAACCAACATTGCAGACATGAGGAGCCGATTATTTGTCCAATGGTAAACAGATGAGATGCCACAGTCTCATTGAGATGCGCTTGATGGGAGCAAGTTTGTGTATTGGAGAAGCAATTCGAACATAAATCAGATATGGACTACCACAGATATGGATATAAGTCTGACTGTTGCCATGGCAACAAAATAATGCTTTCTCTCCCAAGAACAAAAGCCAAGAGCAGCACATAAAATTAAAACATCAAACACCCCGCAGAACTAAAAAGGCAAACATAGCACAAATAAAGCAGTAGGAATATCCTGACTTCAAGTATATGGTGATAAGATTAATCATTGTGTTTTAGATCAATAAAATTTTGATGATCCAACATATCTGTTCGATTTCATAGTGGTCTCTCAGATCTGCCGCTCTAACTTCACATACAATGAAGAACTTGTTTGCTTAGTAAAGAAAATCTTCCCTATTTGTTGCCTATTTTTGTTTTGGATACAGCTCTCTGCAAGAGTCAATACACACACAATTTATTAAAACACAAGAGAAAGTTAAAATGATACTGCTGATAGAACTAAGGTGAGAGTTCAGCCTAAAACAGTGATAACATTTCCTGATTAAGCCTCAAGAGTGAAAGGCAAATCATAAAATCTTGTGAGTGTCAAAATTAGACTTAATTCTTTTTTCAACTTTTGAGCTATACAACCTGCCAGTTCAACAAAGCTTTCTCTCAGCCAGCAGACCATTTCCATTGTAGTGAGTTCAGTCCTCACAGGGTCTATACACTTGTGGCTTCATGCCAAAGTTAATATCATAAACAAGAAATAACAAGCTTTCCCTTCCATTTAAAACTTGTTTGTTACTAACATCTAAAACTGCATTGATATTTGAATTCTGTTGTGAATTTATCTAATCTATATCAGACTATATCATTGCCCGTGATGTAAGTAGGGCTCCAAATTTCGAAATTTATTCATTTTCATTGATTTATATGTTCAGTAGTAAAATAAATATAATATTTTTATGCAGGGGTTCCTAGAGATGTGAAATTTATTTCAAGGGTTCCTCCAGTCTAAAAAGGTCAAGAAAGGCTGTTATAGATGAATAGGGGTGCCTCATTCTCCCTCCAACTTGGCTTTATCTGATTCAATTTCATCTGATTATCTGATTCAATTTCATCCATTTTCTCATTCAAACTGATGAGAGCCAGGATAAATGGCTAAAAAGATTTAGACTAAACATTTCTACTGAGAGGATATCAGAAGAGAATGACTAAAATGCAGAGAATAGGATCGAAAGTAAACACTGAACTTTTGTTTCAGGTGAAGAAGTTGGGTTTTTTTCTCCTCCACATCTCTAACCCTTAGAAAACAAAATTCTAACCTTTTCTTTGTCAAATTAAGTAAATAATCATGTCTACTTGACGACTCATATTTTGTCTGCAGAAAATTGTTAAGACTTAAGAGTTTGGCGAACTAGAGTTTGGGTGTTGACCATTGTACATGGAACTCTACTTGTGAAGAGGTGAATAGTTATTTCCTTTGTTGTGTCATGCAGTGATTTGTCTGTTGGGCTTTTTCAATCTAGCTTGAAGAGTGGCCACCATGTCTCAGAAACACACAGTGAATCAAGTGTTGTGCTGGGAAAAAAGGCATCCGATAATGTTGACATGGTTTCAAATATATCGCCATTGTAGAAATAAAGGCGTCTTATACTCAAGTGTGTTAACCTGTTTTATTCTAAGTAACACTACTTGGCTTCATATTCTTAGCAGCATACAATTACAGACAAAAACATCTTGGTAGAATGAATTGATGATATGTCAAGATTGAGTAAGTTATCTCAACTGGGAATCATATATGAGTAGGTTTTTGTTGCTAGAATGAGGATGCTTTTATATTACTCTTCAATCTGATCATCTGTATTACTGGTGTTATATCCTTTTCAATCTGTATATTGCATTCAGCAAAATGACATTACTCAAGTCATTTTAGAATTAAGAAGAATATTATTAAAAATTAAATTAAATTTTAAAAAAAGATACTATGATATGCATTTATCTAATTTCTTAACAGAACATTCTAAAATATATCAGCAAACTTTGAAAATGTAAAATATTCTGCATTAGTAAATATTCAAATATAATTTTTTACAGACTAATTTCCTCGTCTATGTTGTTTATTTGTCACATTTCAGCCATGTACCTTCCGGCCTTCCTCCGGTGTCCATTTTCTTCTGGAATGAGGAATCTGGCCGTTCTTTGTGTCTGTGTTTTAGGGACTGTCTCCTATTGACTTTTAAACACAGAGATGCAAAATCTGAATGCAATGTGTATGTGAGGGGATGCACATGCTCCCCTGGAACCAAATTCCACATTTCAGAACAAAACAGACACCCAAGGAAAAAAAGAACCAACATACAATGATTAAAACACCATGTCTAACGAAATTCAGACAAAAATAATTTTATCAAGTTTCACAAGCACTAAACTTTTGAACTAACAAACAGATTAGGTAAAGGAATAAATAATTTTACAGAAAGAACATCCATGGATAAATGGATTAAAAAAAATATTAAAAAAAACATTGCTTCACCATAAAATTTCCGTCACAAATATAGAAAAAGTAAAACTGTTGAGAATTTTTCATTTTGAACTATAATATACATAATATTAATAATAACCAGTAATTGTTCAAAGAAGAAAGAAAAATTGCTTTTCTTTTTATCTCTTCCAATTAACAGAAAAATGTTTTAAAATCGGGCAAATGTGGATCGTAGGAAGCAAAAGCCAAACCGATTAACATCCAATCGCAGATACGTCCCCATAAAAAGCTTAAAACACATTATGTGCAGAGGAATTTTGCTCATTGCAGTTCTATAACACAATGTGAATAACAAAAATTTCTGTCATGTTATTGCTAAAGAGTATGCAGTGTATACGTAGTGTTTGTTTCAAATTCTCCAGGGAAGGTGAGACAGAAGTTTGTAAAAGTCATTAAATTGACTTAGTGAAAGAAATGTAATGGATGACATTTGTTCCTTTCTCTTTGGAAAGTGAAAAGCAAAAAGACTGCTCCAAACCTGTAAGATATGCTCAACATCACCTCACATCAGATCACTTTCCAAACATTATAATGGTCGACTACGTCCAGATCAAGTTGTATCCATACTACTAAAATGTAACCCAAACGCAAGTCGACACATGACTGTACTGAAAGCATATATAAAATTAACAAATATTTGGCTGTAGAAAAAAACACCATAATTTGAATCAATGAAAAGCATATCAAGTGAAATAAAAAACATCTGAAAAAGAAATATTAAAATTATATTTAGTTGATACTAAAGACCAAACTGGACATTAGTAAGTTATTCTGTTTGGAGGCATTGTACACTATTTTAAACTATAAATCACTCAGAGAGTGCATACTCCTGCCCAGGGCCTCCAAGAGGGGGGGGGGTGCAGCCAGTGCATGGCACCAGGGCTCAGAGGTCCAAAAGGAGAGAGTTAAAGATGGCCCGAGAGAGTTAAACTTCTGTTGATTCTATGTGTCTAATATAAATGGGTTGACTAGTGTTTATCATCGAGTGAATATAGTATGGCATGCTAAAAGGGTTATATAGCAGATGGGTAAATGACGAGAGTGCTTGTGCAGTAAGTGTGGAGGGGGGAGACAGACAGCTTTGTACCGCCTTATAAATTCCTCTCGGAGGCCCTGCCCCTGCCAATGCCATTGTCGCTAAAATCTGAACAATCAGGTTACAGATCCCAGATTATGCCGTGACAAAAGCTTGTAGTAAATATTCATCAGAGACATATGATCAATAGTTTGAAAAACAACTACAATGCAGTTTATCATATTTATTTACAAGCTTCATGAATAGTAATTCTACACAAAAACAGAATGATTTTTACATCAGAAAAGCTGAAAAATTGTCCCTTCGTGCAATGGTAACAAAATCAGAAATAATTCCTGGATCCGCCCCAAATTCAATCAATTATACTTTGGCCCTTCAATAAAATGTCAATGAAATTCATTGAGAACATTTGGAGGTATTGTGTGGACAAACAAAAAAACATACAAATATAACCTCACTCAACTTAGTCGGCGAAGGTAAAAACTGCTTTTTGAGCCAAATCACACATACACTCACACACATACAATACTCATTAGACTAATTATAAATTGAATTATTATGTAGACAAGTTTATCATTTAATTACCTAATCTCATTTGCAATAATCAGATTTTTTTCTTCTTTTCCAAGTCTGCTTCCCTCAGCTGGAAAATCTGCGACTAATTAAATTAATTATCAACAAAATACAAAGTGAGTTTGTTAGGATTTAGGAAGATTTGTTTTTACCTTCTTTTTTTTATAATTACACTTCTTTTATTGAACAGGTGTGTGTCGGAAGAATGAATTCTTTTGATATTCACCAAGTTTTTGAGGGAGGCCAAACTGTATAAATCGATGAAACAAATATTGCTTAAAGAGTTCTGGCTTGTACCATTTTTTTAAAGTTCTTCCAAACACACATTCATTTTGCTTATATTCATTCTTTTCCAACTGACATAAACAGTTAGTATTGAGACCCCCCCCCCCCTTTTTTAGGTCTTCTTCCTCTATAAGAAGAAAAATATCAATCAGTTAGGTCACTTACAATAGGTGACCTACTAAAATAACAGAAAAACCTACAAATATTTTGTTTATTTCTGTAGACTCCCCTGTGGAGCATAGTGCTGAAACTACTCTTCTGCGGTTTTAGGTTTTACAGGGTGGAGTTGCTAGCCCCACACCTAACCCTGCTATAGAAACAGCCAAGCTGTAGGGTTTTTTCTGTCAGGGTAACCTTCTCTTAGATTGACTGCCTTACAGGGCTAAAGGGCTCCAATTGCACTGCTATTTACCCATAACTGGGGTGGGGGGTGGATTCATGCCTTTCCCAAGGCCATTAGCATAAAGTGAATGCAATCAGCCTCATTCAAAAGTTGAACTTGGTCTATCGATTCCATTTTCTATGCTGGTAACCGTTATGCCACTCTGCACCTCAAAGCTCCAAATTTACTTATCTTTATTCTGATTATCCTCTTATCTACAGGAGACACTGAACTCCAATTTTCATGGGTTTTTTTTCTCTAAAAATACTTCCACTCTAAGATTGTGACTTATACCTGAATAACAGAAACATTACTGTTTATGATAAGCTTAATATTAGAAAGTAACTAGAATAACTTTTTTCATAAATTTGTTGCATTGTTGCTCTAGCTACCACATTTCAAGTAAAAACTGCTTGGAAATGATTGAATTATAGACTTGAGTTTCCAGAGTCCATTTTTAGCCACCAACAGTGGTACCAATAAGAAATGACAAAAATAAAACTAGAGCTGTTGAAAATAGAAATTTCTTTATTATCTGAAAAAAAAAACTCTACGGAGAACTTCCTTGTAGGATTTCTACATAAAATTCTTTTCATTATATAATCGAAGGTTTATTATTAGTATTTAATGAAGGCTGCCTAGTCATAATACCAGTGTATTGGATGGCTTATATACCGGCATATACAGTTTTTGAAAAAAAAAAAATAATAAATTGACATATAATCTTCAAAATAATTTCAGAAATGCTTTCCCCATGCAGAAACAATTTGTAATGGTCATATTTTTCTGTTATTTTTGTCTCAAACCCCTAGAGAAAATTTGTAATTATTTACATACAGGCTCTCCCCAAAAATGTACACATGGATTGTTCATAGTTGCCAAAGTTATTACTTGAAAATTAAAAACTTTCAAAATAAATAATATATGTTTATAATAAAGGTTTAGGGGGAAAAAAAGCATTAGATGTTCATGTTTAAATGAGGTTTTATTTTCAGTATCCAAAATGTTCAGAAAAGAAAGTTAATTTATAAGCTGATAAATACCCTTGTAAACCATTTGTCTTATAGGCTGGCATATACAAGTAATAAACCTCAATCAATATTGATATAATAGACCAAATTCATGAATCACTATTGGTCAACAGGTTATGCCTGTCATAGGTGCCCAATTTACTAATTAATTTGTATCCTGTTGGTAACTAATTTACTTGGCATTTAGTATATAACAGGATATTAGTTACTTGTTAATGGCTAGCAATTATGTGGGCTTGTATGGATATAAGACTGCATGATCCAAGTAAGGAACTACTGTATATGCAGGACTACAAGATTAGTGGTTTACAAGGAGGACTACAACTCCTCCAATCCCCATAACTGTCCATATCGAACTTCGGTAGACAGCCCCCTAGTTACAATACCAGGCCATTGGACGCAGTGTAATATTTGGATAGTTTCTTTTTTTTAATTAAATGTCTGTATTATATACCAGCTGATAGGTAAACTACAACTTTTTATCTTTCTTGGTTATTTGACTTTTTCAAACAAAATATAAATTTTAAAATCCTGTAGTTAGATTTCTAACAAAGGAAAAATCTTTATGATGTGTAAATTTTCAACATTATAAAAGCATTAATTTACTTCATGACTATTTCTTTCAACAGGATCATATTAATGCTCATGAATTCTATTCCAAATAGAACTTCTCATGTGAATTATACATAATGCTGTAAATTGATCTAGAAATGAATTTGATGGTTTCAAGAAAAAATAATATTATCCAACTACAAAAATGTTAACCTTTGGTAGAATAGGCCTTAACTAGGGTATGTTCTTAAACATTTAATTAAATCTTTAATATAAAAGTGTTAGTTAATGTGTGCCTCATCAGGGTGTAATGGTTAGCAAGCTTAATTTCACAAATCATTACTACTGAGTGCCCCATGCCAGTGGCCTTGTGCCAAAACTAAGCCAAGCTTAGTAAATAATATTAAAGTGTTGGCTCATTTATTAAATACTAAAATATTTGTTGATCACATTTTTAGACAACCATATTCAAAATAATTACCTAAAAAGATATTAAATAAATTATATGTATTTTGGTCTAAATTAAAATCCAAAATTCACTGAATAATATCCTTTTATTTTCATGAAAATAAATGAATCTTTATAATTTAATTAATTTTTTAAAGTTTTTCCTACCATAAAAATAATTGTTCCTAAAAATTTTGGCAGTAACAAAGAAAAAAAATGTCTTACTTTTAATCAGAGCAAATAATTAATTCACTGTTTTGTGACAATCTTCCTAGGAAAGAAACAGTCTGCTTGTGATAATTTTCTAATTTCTGTTTTTGTGTGGATGGAGTGTTTTGCTCTTTTGACAAAGCAGAAGTTGATTAACCCTTGAATTCATATAAAACGTTTGAAAGTTATTATCAAGGGAATAACTTCTGTTTAAAGTAACCTCCCTTTGCCTGTTAGATAATATTTTTTTTCATGGAAGAATTCCATTATTATTCTGTTCACAGAAGAGTTCCACTGTCAGTAGGAGCGGTATCAACTGGTTCATGAATGTACAAGTTAAATTCACAGATCCTGGATCCGATCAGTCCTTCAGCTTGCATGCCAGTTGTCTTGCTAAAAAGCAAGAGGGGTTTTAATGAGGTAGGATTGTAACCCCCACATGCACTTCTTTTGATATTTTTACCCATAGCTGGGGTGAGGAATGGATTCCATTCCAGGTTGTGAATTCAGAGTTGTCCTTCACCTAGACTGGTTGCCAACCAAGGCTAGAGAGATGTTGATTAAATTAATTAACTGAAATTAAAGGAATGCAAAACCCACCCACCCACCACCTGTAGTGCAAACAACATAGGTAACAAAGCATTAAAATACTTACCTAAACATATCAAGCTTCTTGACAATAGTAATCAAAAGTACTTGTAAGTTTGGTCATTAGCAAAGAATTTGAATAATCTTGTTCAATTCAAGACAAAGAATGATTGATAATAGTCTCAAGAAATAATCTCTAAACACAAGTTTATAGGTTTTGCTTCTGCCATCATCTTGAACCAGAAAGCTTACTGTATAAATCAGGGTGATTTAAACTCTTAAATTCATATAACAAAAATGTGAATGTTATAATAATGGGGAATAACTACTGATTAAAGTTACTTTCCTTCCACCTTTAGGTAATTTTTTCTTCTTCTATTCTATTCACAGAAGAGTTCCATTATTTTTCATTCAAAAGAGTTACACTGTTAATAGGAGCGGTTCATGAAATTAAGAGTTACAATGGGGAGGGAAGATATAACGATCAATAAATGTAACGTGGTGCCAGCTATAGAAGGTGGTAAGATCAAATGTCATCTGATGACCAACAAAGCATACCTGGGAGAGGAAGTCTGTACCTGGAGATTTCTTGACCTTTGCTAACAGGGTTATAAAAACACTTCATTATCACCAATAAATAGTCATTGTAATCAAGCAAGCCGAAGTTTGCATAAAATCTTTTTGACACACTATTTAAAATTAGTAGAATATGTATCTTCCATTTAAACTTTTTCAGGGTAAAGACTTTTACATAGATATAAACTTACACACTAAATCAATGTAATTATTTTTATTACTCGCTTAAAGGCTGCCTTTGGCTGCCATTAAGCTTGATGTGAACTCAATTCCTATTTGTAGAATTTACATAATTATTTTCAAATAAATAAATAAGAAAAGGTACTCTATAATTAGCATTTGATATACCTCCTTTGAGAAATCGGATCATTATACTATAGATTAACTGGGTAAGTGCGAACACAGACCCCACACTATTATTATTAAGTTACAAATTGAACTGGAAATTTATTTAATTTAATTTATTCTCAAAGTTAGAGCATTTTAACAGTATTGAGCTAACAAAAATCTTGCTACGATGTGCAGTTTTTGGTGTGTTACAGTAACATACAGAAAATCAGATCATTATAATATAGATAAATACATTAGACATATATAAGAAAGAAATGTACGAATGTAGGACAAAACTATACATCTGTTTATAAGCAGTTGCTTTAAATGTGTAATTGGGCTGTATATACTGACTAGTTGGCCTTGTGGTGTGATACATATTTTACTTTAAAGCCTTCCCCTAGGTCCTTTGAGTATGCATGCCAAATTTGGTTGGGCAAATCAGACTTTTATTATTATATAGAAATAGATGGAAATCAAATCATTATTATGGGGGTGAAAGGGAACGCTAACCCAACAATATTTCTTTTGCAAAAGGGAAAACAATATGTAAATTTTGCACACACATCTACAGCCTATTTGGGGCCAACTGGTACTGTTTTAGGCACTGGGTAAAGTCAAAAGTTTAAAATAGAAGTGGTTCAACCAAAAATCGACCATTGTAAAATAATATAATAGATTTTATGTTTGTAAAAGATAATTTGCAAATTACAGAACAATAAAGAATTAAGTGTTTTGTGAAAAGTTTCAAAACAGATAAAAATAGCGAAAGCATTTTACAATGATGACTGTTTGTGAGTTGAAACGTATAGAGGCATTCAGAAAGCAATGTTAAGAACAGGAAGTGTTAGAAAGGTTTGGTTTGTTTGTTTATTTGCAAAGTGGGCATTGGAAAAAAAAGTATTTCCATTGAGACGGAAGGATAAATGAAAACAGATGTTGATTGTTCTTTCATCAGAAAAACCATGACACAAGAACACTCACTAATGTACTTCTCTGGAATGGAAATGTTCAACCAATACGATTACTTATTTAGAACTACAGGGTGTTTCAAAAAGTATGCAACCATCTTTTTGACAACTTGTATTTAAACTATTTTAAATCTAAAACCTATTTTTTAAAAACACAGATTACAAAAAGATGCTAATTACACACACATTTTGACTTTACAATAGATGTTGAAAGTGATTTCCTTTAACTTGGATGCAGCTTCATAAATGTTTCATTACATTGGAAAACAACATAGCTAACAAAACACAAAGGAATAGATGCGCTAATGAGGCTAGCGCATGATGCAATCATTTCAACTGCTAAATATTGTTGTCTCTGAGTACTGTGTTGCCACATGACTAATATTGTAGCATAAAATGTATGTGCGCATACATTCTACCCTCTAATCCTTCAGGCTGCATCCTTTATAGAACACCCTGTAGATAGGTGTTGAACTAAGATATCATCATAACTCTCACAGATATATTTCTGCAATTTAAGTATATCATTTTGTTAAAGTAATTTATTACCTATAGAATGTAAATGAAACTAATATCTGTTGTTATCATTGTTGATTAGTTTTGCTGTCTATATTCCTGTGATCTTCTACTACTATAACTTAATATTTAGGCTTCAGACTTGTTAGGGAGGTGTAATGAATGGAAGACAGTTATAGTGAAGATTGAATCCCCTTTGTCCATTCAAGCATAAGCACCCTTTTCCATTCTTACCATTTCATGGCAAAGGTGGGGAAGAAGAAGGATGAAAGATATGAAGAGAATTTAACTTTTATTGCTGTACAATACTCTGCTTTGCCTACTTTGTAAGTAGTGAAAGATCAAAAGGGGAAAAGAATAATAAACATACAAACAAGCAGAATAATATATAGCAGGTGTCCCCAACCATTTTTTGCACTGCGGACTAGTTTAATATTGACAATATTTTTGAAGATGAGCAGACAGGATGGGGGTTTTAATTACAACCAGAATATAGGTGATAACTCAACTATACGTCACTTATAAGTGGCTTATATTATTTTGTTTCTAAGCTCCTGAGGAGAAAAGCTCAAATTAATTTTAAAAACGTTTTGTTCATTGAATATTGAAATGTTTTTGTCTAATTCATTTCATTTTTACAGTTTGTTTGTGCTGCGTATCAAATATATTTCTTAGTGGGGGCATGGGAAGCATGACAGGGAATGAGGAAAGGTGCCTGACTAATATCATTTCATATCGCTTCCTCGTGGCCCGGTAGCACTTGCTTTACAGTACGGTACCAGTCTGCAGCCCAGTGTTTGGGAACCACTAATATATAGGATGACTACATTTTGTGAGCTACACTTGTAAAGGTGATTTGACAACAGTTGAAGGATCTGTTGTGCATGCTTGCAAAGGATTTCAAGTGGAGGAGTGGGTGGGGATGGGTAAGCTTGAACAGAAAACCAAGAGAGAAAAAGAAATAAGTGTAGATTAAAGAAAAGAAAATGTACCAACAGCAAATAACAGCTAAGCTTTACAATCACGAAAGTTGACCCAAGCTAATAGTAAGTATATCAAGTGAAGAGGTCGGAATAAATATCATCTTATTTGCTCACTCACCAACTAGGGAGAACATCATGAGAGAGAAAAAGAAACTTGACCAAATTCATCAAGATTCACCACCCCCAAGCAAATAAAGAAAAATAAGAAAAATAATTATGAAGAGAACGAGATGAAAATTCCTACACACATGTATGCAAAGTAGCAGAGTTTGGGCCAAAGAAAATAAAATGCTGGCCGAATGATCTACAAATATATATAATAGGAAAATGAATGGCATTAGAAGGGCAGGTTACAGACAAATTGTGTTGGATACACTGGTTCTCATATGATCACCAAAGTTAAGCAAAGTCCAGACTGGTCAGTACCTAGATGGGTGACCCTCTGGGAATACCAGGTGTCATAAGCAGCTGGGGATCATGTAGACAGCCTCTCGTGGCGATCCTGATAATCCTCCTAAGGAGGAGACCAGTCTCTATCCTACGCTCAGTAACACAAGCCAAAGCCCCCCCCAAAAAAAAAAGAACCGTAACTGGCCTGGCTGCAAGCGACAAGAACTGAATGAATTAGGAGTGCAGAACAAAAACAATCAAGATCTAAATAAATAACCACCAGGTTGTTTTTTAAAGAAACATTGTTCAAGGGGAAGAGCAATGCAGCTCTCCTATGTGGACAGTATTAAAGTTGATTCCATGATTAACTATTTCATAGAGAGGCAAAGATCAAAGTTACAAGCTGACAGGATATGTCAAAACAGTGCCACTAGATCCTACTGAATGACATAGCATGATACGAGAACAGGATTTAAGAGTTGGGGTCTCACTGATGGACAAAAACAAACTTTAGATACAGTGAGGGATAGTGTGACCAAGCTAATATGACATGAAAAACCCAGATCCCAATCACTATAAAGTGAGTGTTAGAGAATCTGGTATCCCCAATCCACTTTCTCCTTCCTTTTTAAAGTCATTGTGTCCACTTTTGTCTTTTGCTATCTCTCTGACAGATTTATCAGAATCCAACTACAGCTCATAAATATGACATCATCAGTGTTTATGAAAAACAGAAATGGAATGGTTCGAAATAAGTAGGAGTTTATGCTACAGGCTGACAAATAACTGTAGTCCATTGTTTTCTGAGATTGGCCAATCATAAGCCAAATCAGATTTATAAGCCACAATTGTATACACAATGTCATAATGTTCAATGCTAATTACAGGGTGGGTGAGAATTAACTCCCTATTAGAAATTATATGTAACTTTTGTAAATATTGCTCTATTTTTGTGAAACATTTTATTTTGGTCCTTAGAATCAGGCAAATTCTACCATTGTATAGTCCAAAGTAAAGCTAGTTTGACTACAATCGACCAATAAATAATAAAGTTATTACTGATTTCCAATAGGGAGTTTCTTTTCACCCACCCTGTATATATAGAGGGAGGACTTCAAAAGAGCTTAAATCTTTTTTTAAAAATAGATTTTAACCTTATATTATGTAAATATAAACACAACAGAGGTGCAGGTGGCTTAAAGGTTAGCAGCAAGAAAATGGAATCAGCAAACCAGGTTCAAACTCTGGCTGAGGCAATTTGTATTTACTTTGAATTAATCATGAATTCATCTCTTCTCCCCCCAACTATGAGTAAATAGCAGGGCAGACTGGGCTCCTCAGCCTTGGTTGACAACCAGTCCAGGAGATGGACAACTGATTCTAAACCGGAAAAGTTCAGCCCCTCATCCAGTGCTGTGAGTGGCAGGCAATGGACAGAGTAGGCAACATGTTCCTGAAATGTATGGTTAACTCTTTCCTCCCTGATAACGCCACTAGGCGTGATAGAAAGAAATGATAAAAAAGAAGAACTAAAAAACACGTACCGTTGACTTATTGCTTGCCTGATACTGCTAAGCAGTTTATAGATAATTTATTATTATTGAAAATAAATGAAAAATTTTTTTTTAAATGATAAACAAAATACTTAAATTTAAATCATACACAAATTTAAATCATAACAATTCCAATCAATCGATAATAATACCTTTTTCAAGGTTTTATTTCACTGAACTTGGAAGTGATACATTGGGAATAATCACTGAAAATTTAGTAAGCGTACATTTAATATTAAGAGATATAGCAATTTATTTACTGCCCATTGTATCTTTTTGTTCAGCAACAGGCTGAATAGTTTCAGGGCAAACAGGTACATCAGGGAAGTAATCAAACATGACTGCTAGGGAGGAAAGGGTTAACAGGGTACTGGTGAAGCTTTGACAGGCCTAGCTAGCAGGAAGCAGATCATAGTAAACAAACAGCTTAAGAAGAATAAAAACAGGCAGATGTAAATAACACTACTAGCATCAACCCCTCCTCACAGTACAAGTGGAGGATTTGAATTTTTTAAAAACGCAACTATTCATTAATATTTTTATTATTATGAAGATATATCAACATGACTTCTATAGAATAAGAACTTTTTGCAACATGTTTACCTATTTAACTTGCTTGCACTATTAATATATCGCCATGTTCCACTCATTCCTGCTAATGATTTTAATAGTGTGGATTTTTTAATCCTTCAAGTTCTTTATATAAATGTCAATCAGTTTATGGTTTACCAAAAATGTTTGTTCGGTTTATTTAATTAAAACTAAACACTCCTAATGCTATCTAATGACAACACAGAATGAACTTTTTGACAAACAAAACAAAACATTATTTACACACTATATTTTCTTGAATATGACCTAGAGAGGTTCATCCAGTCATTTCTTGTCACTTGCAGCCAGGTCAGTCAGAACATTCAGGAGGACGGGAGGTAGGGAGGGGGTTGCCTTGAGTTCTTCAGCTTTTTTAGAGATCGGTCTCCTCTTTAGGAGGATTAATAGGATTGCCACGGAAGGCTCTTTACATGATCCCCAGCTGCTTACGGCACCTGATGGTCTTCCATCTAGGTACTGACCAGGCTCAATGTTGCTTAACTTCAGTGATTGTATGAGAACCGATATGTCCAAAGCGGTTTGGCCGTAGAGGTCAGCTTTGGAGACATCAGTTCAACCAAAGATTTGCCTCAGGTTTATCAGCAAAGAGAGTCCACCAAAGTTCAGGTATGCCAATCATAATGTCTATCAGAGAAGAAATGTGATCAAGCAGAGCTTCTAATCACAAAGCTAAGCACCCACGCTACAACTCCAGTTTAGATGGTATAATGCAATAATAATGGGAAAATGGCAGACTCATATTACCTTCTAAATAAAGGTATTAATAGAAAGAGAATGCATGCAAACACTTCATTTACTTGGGGTCTAGTTTATCATGACACCATTACCAAATTTATCAGTGGTCATTATCTGTGACTTTGAAAGATATCCGAGCCTCATGATCTGCAAATTTAGAAGAGTAAATTTCTTAAAGGAAAGCCTGTAAACATTGCTAAGTACTCGGATGCCCATTAATAAGTGTATAGCACCAGGCATAATGCTACATTTATGGACAGCCCTATTTATTAATGTCACCAAACAGGTTCATTGGTCAGCAAACTTTATTCCTTCATCAATCTGATATGAATGTGTTGAACCGATCGCATCAGTTGCTTACTGGTCATTAACCTAAGCAGATAAATTCTAATCCTTGAAAACTGTACTTCTCATCTCATACATCAAATTTGTAGGTGCGAAAAGCAACAATGACTAAAGTTATCACCTTTGCCACTCATATTCATTCTACAAATAGTTGTGCTATCTAGCATTAAAACTATTTTTTGATGATTGATAGAGATTTTTGTTAAGATCAATATTTTGTAGATGAAGGAATATGAGGTATGTAGAAAAATACAGACCTGTTGCTTGAAGAACAAATAAATAGTTGGCGATATAAAATCTTTTTCTTAATGAAAACAAAAATTTCAAACGCTGATGCATTACAGTAGTAGAATTCTTTACAGCCTAATTGAGAAGATGAGGTTTTCTTTTTTAACAACACAAAGTTTCTTTATTAGTTTAGGTTTTTAAAAAAATTGTTTATCTAATGAACATAGATCTTCCTAATCCTTTCTCATTAAGAAGTGTTACACACACAAAAATAAACAACTCCCCTAATTACAGTTGTGGTTAGGTTCATGAAAACCAAAACTTTTAACTGAAACAACATTAAAAGAAACAGATTTTTTTCCTATGGCAACAAGTAGGAGTGAAAAAGTGAAAGTTTAATTTATTGTATTTTTTTGCTTTGTGAACTCATCAGTGATCATTGACTTAAACCTTTGCTTAAAACCTTTGCTAAAGACATTGATGCATCAGACATTAAGCTGCTTTTCTCCACATTACCAAAAACGTATAAAAAAATAATTGTTTTACTAATACTACTAATACACACAACATAAACCAAAACAAACATTGCCTTGCCGGCCAGAGTAAGATTGTAAATAAAAAACAACTAAAAATTAAGATAAAGGTAAATGGTAGTAATGAAATTAATAAAAACGGTTATAATACTTCATTTAATGAAAAATAAATAATAAAATAATTGCTTTACTAATACTTCTAGTATATAAACCAAAACACAACTGACAGAATGTAGAGATTTGCTCAGTTGTCTCACACTCATTTGTCCCCCCCCCAATATACATATATATATATTAGAAACTGACAACCAAAACTAACAACATAGGTTTCTTCAGTGTTTAAGTTGGTCCAGCTGGCTGACTGTGTATATATCTGTACCAATTGAGCTAGAGGGCTGACAATTTAAACATTTACTCCATATTATGTCTAGAAAAAACATGTTTTTGTTGGGGGGTTCAGTTTGCAATGTAAGATTATGCTAAATTGATCCCTTAGTTTGTGTCCGCTTGTTATTTGAAAATTCAGACATTTTTAGTGATCACTGCCCAACAAAAGGTGAGAGAAGTAACTTATTCATTGATCACCCCCTTTTCCAATTGATTACCCCAACACGGCATGCTGCCAAAAGAAGTTGGTCCCATGACAATTTCTATTGAATGACTAACCAGACCTGTGTATCTATCTATCTATCTATCTATATATATATATATGTGGAGATTGTCATCAGGAATTTCAAAAATGCTCTGTGTAAAATGCCCTCTATGTCCATCTCTTACTTCTGAGTCAGAAGAGGTAGGAAAAACCAAAGATATAGACTTTATAATGGACTTTTTTCTGATTTCTAATGATAAAGGGTCACCAAAATTCATTGGTTGTGCATTCTCCCACAAAATAATCAATTAATCTGGTTCATTGCTATCGTAAAACTCTTCAAAAGTACAGGAGTGAAAAAATAAATTAATTCAAAGGAAATAACCAGTACTGAATTCAGGCTTAAGCTAAATAAGCTACAGTTTAAGGCCTCACAATCTTCAAGGGTTTCTAAAAAATTTAAAACGTATATGTTTTCAAGTTTTGTGAGATCTTCTGGCATAATTTTTTTTTAACAAGGAGCCTCCAAGCTTTATATAACTTAGGGCCTCACAAAGTCTAAATTCAATTTTAGAAATAACAAATCAGTATTATAACTATTTATTACCCATGAAAAGAATTCATGGATATATTT
>VCCN01004703.1:331690-351944 GCA_006491835.1 Architeuthis dux
AGTATGAGCTGAAAACAAAAACATTAAATTATAATAAGACCTAGGACAGTGCGGTTTTGAACAGTACGGAAATTTTTGGAACGAATTAACCGCACTATTCAAGGTATATAACTGTATATATATATATTTTGTATGTAACACTTTTCAATGAGTGCATAGATACTACACTCTGATCTTAGGCAGAAATGCTGGGGAGCGACACTTGGATTCTAAGCAGAACACACAGATACTTTGATCCTAAGCAGAAGTACCAATCCATACATAAATAATCCTGTCATTTTTTATGGGTACCGTGCGAATGAAGTATATATTTTTCTTTAAAAATGAATGAAAATGGATACATCCCTCTACTCTATATTTTATGCACAAAGAAAATCACCCGTAAATTATTTCTGGAATAAAAAATAAATAAAACTAGCATTCCAAGGGAAATTATGAATCACCACCACCCATATATGCTATGTTGGGGGAGATCAATTAAAAAGTTGGGCTGTGATCACTAAAAAATGTCTGTGCTCACTTGTTTTTTTTTAAGATTCAAACTAGTGACCAATTTAGCATAAACTTACATTGAAAATTGAACCCCCCACTAAAACCCTATTTTGGAAAAAAATCATTTTCCCTACTCATTGAGAAGAATGTGTGTGCAAAATTTCAAGTTTCTACTATGAATGGTTAGGGCTGGGCAAAGTCCATACATAGATAGATACATATAAATGTGTGAACACATGAATAACCTAAACCTTTGGTAGCAGTGATTAAAAAAACTCATGATTACAATAATTTACTGCAATACCTTAAATAGTGCGATTTTGATTAGTGCGTCTTTTGATGTAGTATGATTAAGGTATGCAAACAAATTTAACTAAGTATAAGCTGAAAACAAAAACATTAAATTATAATAACACCTCGAACAGTGGGGTTTTTGAAGAAATAAATTTTTTAAAAATCTAAGTCAGATGAGATTGAACTCATGAACAAGTTATTTACAATGGGGAAAAGTAAACAAAATCTCTAGAGATACAAATTTAATTTGAGAATTAATGGACTTTGAAAAAGACAGATTATCAATATATTGGCAGCAAATAAAGTAAATCTGCCAGTTTTATCCATGCAAAGGAATTTGCCTCTTAGACATTTTATTTGATCAGTAGCGATAAGCTATTTGGATCAATAAAACAGCAGAATACCACAGTCACAGAGGAATGCATGGTATTGCTAAGATTTGGAGTATCATCAGACAAGAGGTATAGCTGGGGAAGGGGCTCTATTTGACCCCCCCCCCCGGGCTACAATGGAAAGCTTTATAACTAGTAGTTCACCTACTGCATTTCTATTGACAAATTTCACTAAATGTTGGAGGGGACACAACAGATATAAAGTTACTTCTGTAGTAGCTGTATTCCATAAAACGCATGCATTATAGTTCATCGAAAAGAACTTGTTGAGTGATCAAACACTTTATAAGATGCTTTGAGAAGCTTTCAAAGAGTTTTCTGGACAATTGCACTCATTCTTCTTGTTATTTTTGTTGTTCCTGCAACATTTCGGCCAATCCATTCCACTGCCTTCTTCAGGTGTATATCCATATATGGAGAGGGACTCTTTCCCACAGATTTTTTTAACAGCAACGCAGTTTGTAGATGTTTTTAACTACTCTCTTTGTTAGACAAAGACTTCCATACTGCAACCCTGTTTCCCCAAAAACTCTTTGAATGTTAATGACTCATGTCAAAATTATAGACAATATCTTTGAGAAGCTCTTGAATTTTGAATACTTAAGCAAAAGATTTTCTGATGCTAAGATTAAGTTTACATCTAAGAAAATCTGGTTCAAGTTGAACAATTTTTAGAATTGTATATTTTAAGATATAATAAAAGAAAGTTTTATGAAAAGGGACTTTAAAAAATAAAATACCTTTAAACTCTTTCAATGTTTTAATAAAATTCTCAAATACAAAGTCAATGAAAACAAATATCATTAAATTAATGATAATGATTAAATTGAAATTTTAAAAATTGATACATTAGATAACCTTGTCTTTTCATGTTTTGGTGAAGCATAATTATTTTATATTTGAGGAGATTAAAATCTAAAGATATATTAAACCTTTGTCTAACATAAGAAATATTTTCTTTTTTCCAAAGACAAAATTGTATAACAACAGTAACAGATTAACAATGTAGCAAAAGTAGCATATGCTACTGGCCATGCAATTTCAAGGGCCCCACGCTAAATGCTTGCAAGCTATCAATTCCGATTCAATAATTCTGCACTTCCTCTATTACTATAGTACTATACTGCCCTCAACTTTTATGAATGACTCAGGTGTTTAAGGTTAGCAATTTAGCCAGTTATCACCTTTAATTGGAGTTATTTATTTCATACAGTAATTAATGGGAGTGTAGTATCTATGTGATACATATACAACACATAAATACAAAGGTATTTGAAACTGAAGTCATAGTCGCCGTACAAAGATGAAAATGAAAACAAAGTAATACTATTACTAAAATGTCAGACATATTTGTCGTATTATCTGACTGTATGGCAAATGAAAAAATTTAATTACTTTTCAAGTAAAAAATGTATGGGTTTTAATATTTATGTGTATTTTTTAAATTTGGGGCCCCTTTACAACATATGCTATAGGCCCCTGCATTAGCTTAATCTGGCCCATCTCATCAGTTTTTTGATGAAGCTTAACAATTTCATACCTGTGGAGATTAAAATCTAAAGATATATCAAAGCCTTTGTCTGATATATGAAAGAATTTTTTTCCAAAGTCAGAATTGTATAAAAATCTAAAAGAAAATATACTAAGTGAAGTTTTTAGAATTCATAGGTAAATTGAAACAACACCTAACTTTAAAATTAGTTATCACCATGGGCGAATGATAAATATTTGGTTAAGGTGGGGCAGAGACTTTATTTTCTTGAAATTTTATACAGATTAAGAACACAAGTACTAATTTCCAATAAAAAGTCTTTTTATCAATCGACGATACAGTTAGTACAAATCATACAAACTGGCAACTAAAAAGAAATATTGTTTTCTGTCTTTCTTTATAGCAAAAATTGCCCGAATTTCCCCCACTGTTTTGCTCGAATTTGGGAGTTCAGTTGCCCTCCCTGCTGCCCTCCCTGCTGCCCTGGTTACCACCCGGAAAACTTGTAGCAAAAATTTAATTGTAAAATGTATCATTCCATTAAACTAGACAAATATTCTTTCTAGGATAGTAAAAAAAAAAAAAGACCAAAAAACATGTCTCTTTCATCAAGCAGAAAGCTTCATTATCACTGATGAGAGAACATTCTCAATACATTTTTATAAGGTTAGTAAATGTTTATAAGCAATTTTAAATGAAAAATTCCCTTTAGACTTTTGTCATTTTCATTCTGTTATCCTAATTTATACATTGAAGAATTTCACCTCAAAAACAAATGCAAATCTATGCAGATGTACATGAAGAGTTAACTAGTAAGAATATTATTGAATGCAAAGAAAAAGTACAAAACTTGCATTGAATTCATAAACATATTACAAGTAAATATTCTTAAACAGGTATAATTTGATTAGCGTGGTTAGTTTGTTCAAAAATTTTCCGTACAGTTCAAAACCACACTGTTCAAGTCTTATTATAATTTAATGAGTATTTTTTCAGCTAATACTTAGTTACATTAATTTGTACGGCAGTAATACCGTAACTGTACTAATCAAGGTATTCCTGTATAACTGCTTAATTTTCAATAGAATTAGACAAATACAGAGAGAATATTATTCTAAATTTTGTACATATTATATATGAACATTTTAAAGAGTCTTTAAGAGAATATTTTCTAAATAGTGTCAGATGTTCAAGGTGCATGAATCTGCAGAGACAAATCGTGTGGGCATGATTCGAAATGTCCCTTTTGTACGTAAACAAAATAGATCTGATTTTCTTTGTGCATTTCAGGATAGTTATTCCTAAAGCTAGAAACTTTTGGAAAACTTTTAAAGTTCTGTGAGAAAACATTTCAGCTATATATGTACATGTTTCTTTTGCTTAAGCTCTGAGATCCCTTTTTTTGGTGGGTGGGTGAACAATGGGTCAGAAGTGATGATCCGAAACATTCAGGTTTTACGCTGCTGTTTCTGCTTCTGAAAGATGATAGCCGAAAACTAAAAGCATGTAAATTACATATATATGCTTGTATATATATAATACACACATACTTTGTGTGAACACTGTTCCTAGGTAGAAATGCCAGGAAGCGACACTTTGATCCCAGGAGCGCACAGATACTACATTAATCCGAGGCAGAGGGCCGGGGAGCGATACTTTGATCCTAGGCAAAGCGTACAGATACTCTGATCCTAGGTGTAGAAGCGCTGATCCATACGTAAATAGTCCCGTTGTTTGTTGGGTCTAAAAATGAAATTCCGTTCTCCCCGTCATATTTGAAAGGTAAATGCTAGGATAATTATTTTTCTCAATTCCTCCAAAGTAACTTTGACCACGAAGATGCAGTTGCCAACATGTAGGTGTTACTGTTAACGGTTTACTTTCTAATTGTAAACCTTATGTTTTTTTTTATTCATGTGTTCTCTCTTTTTTTTGTTACTTAAAAATTGCTTGATTAAAACAAGAGCTAGTAAAAAAAACATGAAATACTATTTCCATGGAAAAGTAAATAAGTAAAAGTTCTTGAGCGAAAAAATCCATTTACGGATCGTAAATAAAAGCTTTTACTCAAGATTAAAACATGAAAAAACACTTATTTGAACAACAAAACAAAGGTTTGCTGTTATATGGAGTGGTTTCTCGGAGCTCCCAATACTAATCAAAGTGGATAAAAAGCTTGAAAAACTCTCGTGAGATGAGAAACTTTTTTCTGGCTTTGCGGTTTCAAGAAAATATTGGAAATTGATTTTTAAAAAAAAGATTTGACCCCAAATAAAAACAAACATAATAAATACTTTGCTGTTAAAACCTAAACTAATTACAGGTGGATCCCCCGCTTTTCGAAAGTTCGCTTTACGCCACTTTTTCACTTTTACGAAAAAAAGACGAAAATAGCGTTAATTTATTTTGCAGCAGGCCGTTTCAGAAGCAGCGCGCACTCTCTTCCTCTCTCTCTCACTGGCACCTCTTACTTTCCACCACCTAAACCTCTGACGGCTCAAGCTATCATGCCATCATTATCATTTTGGGGGTTTGGGAACGCTCAAAACATTTCCCCATTTAAATTAAAATGGTAATTTACTTTTTCGGTAATTGCTTTCGTTTCGTCTTACGAAATGTTTTTATATGAATGTTCTATTATCGGATAGCGGGGGAAACCTGTATTTAACTCTAAAAACATTTACAAGAATGTTATATTATGAGCTCAGAGAAGAGAGGTGGACAAATGTAATCATTAAACTTTTTTTTCAGTCCTAAAAGTAGAGAAATAAAAATGTTGCGAATAGAGACTTGTTTCGCACTGCACAACTCCAAAACAAAAAGTAAAAGAGGATAAAAAAAACAACAAAAAAAACAAACAGCGAAGTTTGAAATTAAAAACAAAGTACTCCGAAACTTTAGAAATATTAAGTTAATTAATTAGTCCAACAAAGCCTGACAAATAAAGAAAGCTTGCATTGCACACTCAGTCACTCGCACTAGAAATAAAAATTGGTAGAAGACCCATTGTTTGTTATTTGCGGTCAAAAAGGATCTAGACTTTTCTAATAATCACCAACAACATCTGTAATATGCCCACAATGATATCACACATGAAACACGTGTGTGCCCTTGATGGACCAGGGTCACAGCCTATTGGTTTTACGCAGAGTAGAAAAAAAGAAACACTGTATAGCCGCGCCGGCAATTAGAGAGAGAGAGAGAGAGGCAAGGTGTGAGGTGATAACAACGTAATTGGGCAAAAATGAAAACAATAAAAAAAACTGTAAAAATAAATAAAATTCCAATTCAATTAATTCAATAGATGGACAATTGGACATGCTTGAGTTAGAACAGAATCCGATAGTGGGTGGTGGTGGTAGGCAACCTGTTTCCCGTAATAAAAAAAACAAAACAACAAAAGTCAATCAAAAGTGAAACTAAAAATCTATCTCCCAAAAGTAAGTTTCATATTACTCGTTAATCCGAAATATGGACAAAACAGAATAAGATCCCCCCCACCCTACCCATATCCTTATAATGAGAATATTCTATAGAAAATTGAACTTGAAATTAATCCGTTATTATCTTTTATTTTCATGTTCGTAGTTCTTTTTGGCTCTGAGAAAGCTGTTGTTTCTCATCTCATCCCTAACTTATCGGCATGTCAAACTTGCCTTAAAAAAGGGAGATAACCAAATACCCTATGCCCTCACGCGCACGCACTACCACTTTATTTTAATTTTTTTTAAATTTTATAGATTAATTTTTTTAAATACTTGTGAATAAGCAAGCAATATCAGACCCAATTTGACAAGATGAATGAAAAGGAATTCGATCACGACCCCCCCACCCCTTTTCAGTTGTAAAATCGGAATAGAATCAACGAAAAAGGAAAAGTACGTAGAAAAACATGCAATTTCTTTTTTTTTGGCAAATAACGCAGTTGCTTAAGACGTAAGCAAAAAAAAATCTATCGTTAAGAAACTCACTATTTTGAACACGTCATATTTCTAACATTCTCAAATCATTACATTGCTCTTGTATTAAACAGGGAACTTGCTTGAATAAAGTAAGCCCTAAAATCGGGAATTTCCTTGGTTGGAAAGAGTTGGGAAAACAAAAAAGGCCATGAACTGGTACATGTTACCTTTAACTGCAACACGATAGATAGTCGGAATTTCTTTGAAAATACACATGTAGCTAACCAAACCAGGTAAAAAAGACCTGAGTACTAGTATGAATAACCAGAAATCTTGAGTTTTTCTTTTTTCCTTCTTTTTGGCCAGATCATAGAATCATAAAGAGAAGAAGGGCAGAGAGAGTGAGTGTGTTCGTAAGTACGCGTAAAATAATTTTTCGGGAAATTCCTCTTTGACTTACCTCAGTCTGCATAGTGGTACTGGTCAACATCTGGAGCTATGAGGCACCATCACCTTGCCTGCCTGCCTGCTGGTCACCAGGCAAGGAATGAGTTCAAATCCACACTTCAGACATAGCTTGGGTAGAGAGGGAGGAGCGTAGTGTTATAGTCCTAGTTAATGTTAGCAGCAGTAGCAGCAGGTGAACTATAGATGAGTGTAACAACACAAAGTGGAGCCAATAAAGTCTTCTTCCCATGACTCCCCACTTGAAGGGGAGGGAGGGAGAGTAAGGAGGAATGTTAAAGAGGAGGAGGAGGAGCAGGAACAGAAAGAGGGGGTGGTGGAGTGTGGTGAGCAAGGAGTTGCGTGTGTGCAGTGGCTGTCGAAGACGGTAAAAAGGAGAGACCGCTTCTCTTTCTCTATCTATCTCTCTGTCGGCTACTGCTGTGATATTAAGAGCATATTTGATGCACCAGTTGGTAGTGAGAGTACTAGTTTTAGTAGTAATACCAATAGTAGTAGTTGTCGTCGTCTCTCCGGTCGTTGACTGTGTAGGTATGTGTACGTAGGCTGGCCCAACCGATATCAGGCCGAGTGACACCTTGTTTGTTGTATTGGCCCCATAGTTCACGACTAGTCATTATTCTTTTACTTTTCCTTCTATTTACGACGCAGGAGGAATACCTATCTCCCTACTTTAGTTGAAAGGCGCAGCTCCATCATCAGCGCAGAGTGGCCAACTGTTACCCGTGGAAGGAAGAGAAGACGAACGAAACCTGCCTCTCTAGCGGCAGTGGTGGATGGCGGCGGCGGCGCGGGTGGCGGCGGCGGTGTGGGTAGGATGCAGAAAACGGTTGGTCGGGGTGGCAAAGGCAGCAACGGCGGTGCCTCACCACAAAAGAAGATTTGCAGGAAAGAGGCGGAGTATGAGGAGGAGACAAAGAGGACAGCTAGCAGGTCAAGCGGGTACCACCCACCCATACTCCAAAAATGACAGATTCCCTGCTCTGCGAACTCTATCTTTTTGCTGCACGTCTTCAGTTCCATCTTTTGGTCGGCGCGTAATGCAATATTTGGAGGACTAACATTTAACAATCGTCGACGAGAAAGATGAACAAACAAACAAAAGAAAAACAAACAAAAAAGTGTGTGCGTGTGTATGTGTGACTGTGACTACTGTTTGTTCTGTTTGGTTGGCCCAGGTATATTCATCAGAGTTTACTACTATTACATACAAAAGTAAGAAGAACAGCACTTACTACCACTACCGTCGTCTTTTTTAACGCTCTTTTATTAAACAACATTGTTGGTAGCAAGTACGTACAACGACGTACTAGCAAAAGAAAAATAACCAACTTGCACATTTCTTTTGTCTTTATTTGTTATTTTGCCGTCATCCGATTTTTTTAGTTTACTTTGGGGAAATTACTTGGAGAAAAAAAGAAAGAAAGAAAATGGTTCATAAAAAGAAAAAAATGAAAACAAATCTGGCTGGTGATGTTTTGAAAAAGTTTAGTAAAAAAAAAAAGTTAAAAAAAAGTTAAAAAAAGTTTTCAATTCAACTATATTGTCACTGATAAGGATTTATACTAATTCATATTAATGCTTTTTGTTGTCTGTGACTTGCATTCGTTTTTATTTATTCAGTTTTAAATTTGTATATATATTTTCCCATTCCGTTTCTCTTCTTTTTCTTCTTCGTTAACACAAAAAATACTACGATACGGTTACACACTCCTTTTTGGGTAAGCGAGGATCAAATGCATGTGTGAATGAATGGAAAAAGGGATGAATGAATGAAATGAATGGATGTGTGACTGTGTGTGCGTGCGCGTCAGAAGATGTATTGTTTCTTCCCGGCTTGTTGCATGATGAATGAACAAATGGAGTGAATGACTGACGCTTCGACTGATGACCGACCTCACCTGAAATGAATATTTTGCATTTATATGTGTAATGTGTGTGTGTGAGCCTGTTTTGTTTTTGTTTTGCTGGATCAATGGATATTTATTACTCGTGTGTATGTTTTCACCGTTACTTAGTAGTAAGAAACTGATGCATTGCTAAATGCTATACAGACGCGTACGCAAAACTAACGTAGAGACTTAATCACATTTTGATGTATTTATACAGAAAGGCAGTTTGTGAACATGCATTTCTCAAGTTTAAACACGTACTATGTACACGTAGGTAGGCGACACACACGTAGTATTGGCCTTTTTAATATAAAAAGAATAACACACACACACACACATCTCAGTGAATAGAAACAAGGTGAAAGGGAAAAAAAACTAAAACGTAATAACGATGAGAATTGCTATAAAAAGCCACCGAAGATGAAAAAGGAAAGAAAGACGAAAAAGATTAGAGAACAAATTAATAATGACAAAAATGCTTCACAAGAAATTAAATTCGTAGATTATAAACAATTAATTGTTGTTGTTAACTTTCTATCATCCTTTTAAACTGAAAGTTTTTATTGTCAAATCGAATAAATTTATTGTACAATGTAGGGAAGGTGGTCCAGATTATAAAGTTTCATACCCTCGCACACTCGATGTTAAAAAGTGCGCAGAAATAAGAGAATTGATGAAAGAAAAACTGTAGCAAATACATAAATTATATTGTCATTGCTTTGAATAAACTAAATTGTTTTTATTTGTGCGCCGTTTTTAACATCGGGTGCGCGCGTGTGTGAAACTTTATAATCGGGACCACCTTCTCTACATTGTACCTTCTTTTTGTATTACAAGTATCTGCTTTTTTACATGTGAACAATTTTTTAAACAAAAATGTGTGTGTGTGTGCACACATCGTGAGTTGCCGACGTAAAAAAAGAATCATGACCCTCCCTCCCTAACACTGTGCCGTGAATGTATCGCGATGCTTCGACCAGCAGATGTCCAACCATGATATCATTGATTATTGGTGATTGACAATCAGCTTCTCTTACTCTCACGATTATTATTATTAGTAGTGGTAGTAGTAGTATGATTATTAGTTTCTGGAATAAAGGAAATTCTTTTTCCGGCAACCGCTACCGCTGCTATGACAATGGCAGCAGCAGCGGTAGCAGATTTTAGGGACTCCCAAAAAGATTAAGAAAACACTTTTTTTTTATCAACAATAGTGAATATTCACTTCCTTTATTCAATCTAGCAGGTTTGTTTTGTTTACTCAAAAAACTCGTATTTTTTTCTTCTAGATCCGTCGACTACATTTGATTTTATCACACACACTAAATGTGCCAAACGTGTCCCTTTCTAATGCGAGTCCATTGGGATTTCTTTTTATGAATGAAAATAGGGTTATTATTACTTGGATAAAAATAGAGCATTTTTCTCTCTTTTTCTCTCTCTCTCTCAATCAGTCAATCAATCAATGAAATGCGCCGATCGTAAACACAAATCGTCATTTCTAGTTTTTGCCTCTCGTGAGATGAATTGAACATTGTTATTTTAAAAAAGCAAACAGTAAATCCCACCGATGTTCCCAGAGATCACATGGCATCTGAGGAAGAGTTTAGCCGATTTCTAACGTTTCTTCCTTGGGGAGATTTGTGGGGAAAAAAATCTTTAGCTTCTCTGAAGGATTTTTGAAAAGAGTAAGAGGCAACAAAGGAAAAGGATCACAGTACGCGTATCCCCCGGTTTACGAAAGTTTTCTATACGCCACTTTTTCGCTTTTACGAAAAAAGATAAAAATAGTGTTCAGGGTTTGTTTTGCAGTGAGCTGTTATAGAAGCAGCGCGCATCCCCTTTCTTTCTCTCCTATGCCCCAGTCTCCTGTACCTCCTACCACCCCAACCTCCGACGACTCAGCCTAACATACCATCATCACAATTTTTGGGGTCTGGGAACGCTCAAAATATTTTTTCATATAAATTAAAGATAATTGATTCTTCACTTTACGCCATTTCATCTAACGAAATGTTTTTATAAGAATACTCTACTTTCCGATAGCAGGGATACCTGTATCTTGTTTTCAATAGTCACACATCAACTCAAGATCATTCTTTATCCATAGATAAATTTAAATTCTTAATCAATGAATAATAATTTTAAAAAATTATGCTTAACGTTAAATGACCCATGAAGATTTTAATTTGCAAAATAATCTTGCACACTCTTTTTTTAATAGGTGTGTAGCCAAGATTAAAAGATAAAGTTTGTGAAAAAAATAATAATAAATTCCTAAATTTTCTAAACAAAATCTTAGTTGCATTTTGAAAGTATTTTGGAGAGAGACAATAAAATAATTATGTAAATTGTTTTAACAGAAAATATCATGGAACAGATTTTTATTAAGTGTTATCAATTTCATCAGGTTTTATTAAAAAGTAACTGAACTCGTTAAAGTGGAAAAGTCCATTGTTTCAAATAGTGGGGTAGGAGATATCTTTATCAGCAAAATATGAATTTTCTCTTACTTTTATTATGTAAAAAGAAAAAAAACAAAAGTCACACTGTTCATTATATAGATTGATTATCAATTTGTTAATGAATGCTCAACACCTGATTTTGACTATAAAAAATTAGAATTGAGCCATAAATTGACATGCAGGCAAATAACTGATATCATTAATGAGATAAAGCATTTTATTTAAATTTTTCACTGCAGAAACTGAAAAATCTCAATACCTACTTTCACTTTCACTCTGACAAAAGTTTCCATAATAATCCTACTTTCACAAAAACAATCCTCGTAAGACCATAGTTCCCTCTAAGCTGTGTGCGTGTGTGCGCGCATGCACATTTTGCTACCACCGCACAAAGAGAATTTATGCGTGCACTAAAGTTTACTTACCTAAAATAATGTAGCAATTAACAATTATACTTATAAGTATAATAAGAATATATTATAATTATTTTATTACTATAAGATGCTTATAGAAAATAATCTCTTAGTAAAATGTTTCTGTTAATGTGTGAATCGATGGATGTTATTGTTATTAACTTATTTCAACATTCCATCGATTAAAAATAAGAAATACTCAATATTTTATTTAATGGAACAAAAATAGAAACAAATTAGTTCAAAGTATAGAATGAAATCTAAACTAAATACGTTACTTTGTAGAATGCAATCATACTTGTATCATATAGCAATAGGGTTTTATTAGCCATGATGAGAGATAGGCTGAATCAAGTTTACATTTGCACAAGCATTCAGTGTGCACATACTTTTGGCACAGGAAAGATATTTGCACAACATAACATTTTTATGCACACTTACTACTGAAAATTAGAGGGAACATTGTATAAGACCCAAAATGCTAACCTATATTACAATAAGTAACGTGTCTTCTGTCTGTCACACTTTGAAAATGAAAATTTTACATTGAATGGGGTGGCGGTAGGGAAGAGGTTCTGAGAATGGAATCACCACACAAAGAGAGGGGAAGAGAAGCAGGGTAGGGGTATGCAAAAGGGTAGGGGGTGAAACAAAGATATTCGCTAGAGGAGAATGGCTGAATTCAGTTGTTGAGAGTGTCTGAACGTAAGATTTGGTTAAGAGCCAGGGACTTCAGGCAACTCCTATGAGTTCTTTTTTCAGATACTACAGTGCTTTAAATTTCCACCCCTAGGCATGGATGTGTGGGAACTCTTTCATTAAGGGTGGGGGGCAGAGAGCTTGATTTGCCCAAAGTTTTACACAGTTTTGCCCCAAATTAACACTGCTTTGCCCGTACGCCTATGCCCCATAGGTATACCGTTAACAAAGCAACGGGTACAATTTTACTTGTCCTCATAAGACCCCAAATGCTAATCCACTTTGAGTTGGACTTTGTTTTCCTGGTTTCATAGGTAAAGATAAAGAAAATAGATAAAGATAAGTAAAAAGTTAATGATAGTTTCCAATTATGTTAATCAGCATTTACTGATAAGTTTAGATATGAAGATCTCGCTTGAATTTTCACTTTCACATAAGCAAAAGAGAAATTCAGGGCTGGATTCAGCTAGTGCACGGGGGCCTGCAGCATATGTTATAAAGGGGCCCTAAATAAAGAAGATGCATATAAATATTAAAACACATACATTTTTACCTGCATAGTAAAGTAATTAATTTTTTTCATTTGCTGTACAGCCAGATAATACGACAAATATGTGTGACATTTCAGTAATAGTATTACTTTGTTTTCGTATTGATCTTTGTGCAGCGGCTATAACTTCAGTTTCAAATACCTTCACATTTATGTGCCATATATGTATCACATTCCCATCACTTACTGTGTCAAAATAATAACCCCAATTAAAAGGTGATAATTGACTAGAATCGTTAACCTTAAGCACCCAGTTGTTCATAAATGTTGAAGCTGGTATAAAGCAAGTGCTGAATTGCTGAATCGGAATTGATAGTTTGCAAGGATTTATCACAGGGCTCTTGAAAATGCTAATTTTTCTACATTGTAAACCAATTTCTCTAGTGCCGGATTAACTAACTACAGAATACTTTTTCTCCCCACTTTGTCTTTATTTACCAACATTTGTAACTAATAATGAACAGCAACAAAAATTTGTATAACAAAGAATTTTTGCATTTATATTTGGAAAAGTATTTAACAAGCTGAGTATTTTGCTCCTTAAACTAAAGTAAGTTCTATTGCCTCTCCAAAACAGCATACTGTTGAGTGGAAAACAAATAGTACACAATTTAAATTGTATAATATTTATGATTGGATCATCGAGGGAAATTATTATTCTAAAGTATTCATAAACAAAGATTTACTACATTTTTCCATAGTTTTTAAAAAAAATGTTATTAGATGAAGTATTACTTACTAGGTGGTAGTCCGATATGGGAATTTAGGGTGAAGCTTTGAATTTACTTGGAAAACGCAAACATACTCAAGCATGAAGTAGTTCAGACTAGTTTAATCACAAATTGTACAAACTGAAGATTTTTGACTAACAGTACTTTTTAAAATAGTCTGTACATAAATCTTATCAATTTCATCCAAAATGTTATTAAAAAGTAACTGAACTCATTTAAGTGGAAAATTTTTATGTTAAGTTTTTATTTGAAAGATTACCTTTAAGAATAAGTTATTATGAATATAAATAACTAACAAGTGCTTATTATTATTGAGCTAGATAAAGACTTCATATTACGCAGGCTGTATAAGTGTTACCAATTAACTCTTTCCACCCAATACTTGATACTAGTTTTTACTTCATTACTAAAAAACAACCAATTAAGATCTTAACTAATCACTTAGACATCACATCAAATGGAAAAGTATCTCTCTCTCTCTATATATATGTATCTATATATTTATATATATATATATGTGTGTGTGTGTGTGTGTATTTATATATATAGGTGTGTCTATATGTATCACACAGTGATCAGATGCGCTGTATACTAAAATGAATTATACTTATACAATGTTTCAAGTAAAAATTTGTTTGCAACATATTTTTAGTATTGGTTTATTATAGATACTAGTTTTCAGAAATACCGAACTCAGATACTAGTTTATTTGCATCTAGATCACAAATATACCTAAATTATGCAAACTTGCCACTCTTTCTCAAAATTGAATGATGCTATTATAAAAGCCCTTTAGTGAGTTTCTGAATTGACATATTAACTGCGAATGATGGAAATTTCAGTCATTGCAGTATATGGCTAACACAATAAAATTTTATTTTGATTAATGGCAACTCAGTTCTTTCTGTGAGTCAGGGCTTTTAACTTGCAGTGGATAAGGGTTTTTATCTTGCAATGGAACACTATTACTCTTCACCAGCTGTCGCATTTAATGGGTTACAGACAAAAAAAAACTATATATGTATATGTTGTTCTAATTATTTAGAAATTGGCAATTCTTAAGTGACTTCCTGAGTTTCTTTTTTTTTATAGGAAACAATGGTTCAGTTATTATATCTCTGAAGAGTATGCCCTTAATATAAATGGGATAGTTTGACACTAGATAAAAACAAAAGTTCTTTGTCTCTTCAAAAAGAAAGAAAAAAAAGAATGAAAAAAATGAGGGTCAAAGATAAAAATACTTGATTAAATTGGGACCCAAACTGGTAAAAATGTGAACAAGCTGATTGTCTAGGATTCTACAAACTTACAAATAACACTGTGCAACATATTTTACTTTTTTTTTGTTTCCGGGTAATAAGTGTTATTTTCTAATTGCTTATGTCTAAAAAGTATAGAAAATGTTAGTTATTCGCTTCAAACTTTGCTTTTGTGACCAAGACGGTGATAATTTGAAATCTACTTATTTCCAATCGGGCAAATTTGCACATTTATATTCACATGAAGTAAAGAAAACACTACATATGAATATCACTGTCCTGGTCACAAAAGCAAAGTTGGAAGGGAATAACTAACATTTTCTATACTTTTCACACATAAGCAATTAGAAAATAACACTCAATACCCAGTAACAAAAATCACATTGCACAGTGTTATGAAATTGTTTAGATCCGGTGCTTTTTTTCTTCTTGAAAATAAATTGAATTGATTCTTTAAAAATTCTTTCAAATATTTTAGTGAAATTTTGGGAAGCATTAAGTAAAATACAGAACAAATATTTTGTTGAAAAACTCTATAGTTCCATTTTGCATATTAAATTATTTTTTGGTTTGTTTTACTTCAAAAAATCTTAAGTAGTTGTTAACATATTCTTTTCTTGGTGTAACTTGTCAAATAAATTTTGAAATGAAGCACAAATTTGTGTAAAACTAAATATAAGTGAGAATCAATTTATTTAAAACAAGGTAAGTACTCACTGGTAGACAAGAATGCTAATGAGATCTAAATTTAATTTTCTTACTGCTTTTTTATGCTGCTAAGTTTTCATGTTGGACAAATATCTAATAAACTTATTTGTTAATATTTTTCTGTTTCCTTTTATCTATTCTTAGAGAACCTATCTATATAATGAACAGTGTTACTTTCTCTGTCCGTAACCTCTGCTAGCACACATAGATACTACACTTTGATCCTAGGCAGAGGGCTGGAAAGCGACACTTTGATGCGAGGCAGAGCACACAGATACTCTGATCTTAGGCAGAAATGCCAATCCATACGTAAATAATCCAGTTATTTTCTTGGGTA
Organism: Architeuthis dux; assembly: GCA_006491835.1. Taxonomy (NCBI): domain Eukaryota; kingdom Metazoa; phylum Mollusca; class Cephalopoda; order Oegopsida; family Architeuthidae; genus Architeuthis; species Architeuthis dux. Next base: position 347,782 of record VCCN01004703.1, read on the forward strand.
TTATGCTAGAATAAAATAGACATAACTATTTATGTCACTTTCCAGTTTATCTATTCCGATAAAGGTCATAAATTATCAAAGGGTCTGTTTTTTTAAAATGTTTTTAAGTAAACAAAAGAATTATTTTGAGGACTTGACAATAGAATACATTCTTCTTTACATCTCAATGGGGCTTCAGCTATAAAATTAAAAGAGGCGCCTCACAGAGGTGTAAGGGTGTAATGGTTAACGAGCTAGTCTAGCAGACCATTACTATTATATACCGATTTCAATACTCCTGTGCCAGACTAAGCTAAACTTAATAAATACTTATAAAATTAAAATCAGTGGATACAATATCATAAAACCTTCACTTGTCTGAAATTCTGGGGTCAAGTATTCTCATTTTTCCGGGATTTATTTAGACTAGTATCCTAATCTTTGTTGTGTTTATCACTATATTCTGCCTTCCTTGGGTTTATATTGCATCTAATAATCTTTAAATGGAATAAACTATTTTGTACATCCTTTTGATTTTGCATATACATCCTTTTGATTTTGCATATACATACTTTTGATTTTGCATATACATCCTTGTGATTTTGTATATACATCCTTTTGATTTAGAATATAGACAAAACTTGTCCTGTATATAAAGTACATATGGGATGTATGGGTGAGTGTAACAGAGATGAACTGAAGATGACAGGAAAACAGCTTGATCGAAACATTATGGTCTCTTCGGGGGGTCTAAACAGGGCCTCTAAGTCAATATGATATATCCATTAATAAAATCGGTTGACTATCGGTTACCAGCAGGGGGTGGGGGGCAAAAACAGGTTTTCACTGTTTTATGAAATTCCTCTCTCGGAGGCCCTAGGTTTGAGTAAATAATCTTCCTCTAATCATTACTGATATTGTTGAAATGAAAAGAAATTCTGTTCCATACTATAGATGAAAGTAATTGATGAAACTGTTTAATTTTTAACACTATTGAGGCACTTGCAGTGTTGAACATTCTGAAATTTCTTGCGACATAATTGAATTAGAATTTAGTTGCCTTAACGAAAGAAAGAATGGAATAATTTTATTGAACAAAGATGAAATGGAAATTAATTTCCTCCTTATTAAATATACTTTGGCCTTTATTAAATTACTTAAAGATTTTAATGAAACAAAAAAAAAATCATAGTTTTGTTTTTTTGGTCAGATCAAAAAATTGAAGTTTATGGACTTGATTTAATGTGCAAGATGCTGCTTAGTTTTGTCGGGGAGTAGAGGGTTGGTAACTTGTTAAACCTCATATTTAATTTTTAATATCTTTGAAATGAAAACATTTGCATTGGACAAGATCAGAAAACATAAATATAGATTAAAAAATAAAAACAAAAACAAAAAAGGCATGAAGCTAATTTTTGATAGTATCACTTTTCTTTTACATTTAGAAAACAAGCATAAAAATAACAATTACAGAATTTTTATAAGAATAGAAACCAACTGGGGGCAAAAAGAAAAAAACAAATCTGGCATAAGGAAATTTGTTTATTCTTCATGACCAAACATTGATTTTCTGTTTTCTTTGCTATTTTATGCATAATTTATATGAGATTTTAAAGATATCGATTTTATTTTCAAGATCCTTAAAAAGTCTATAAAAGCTGTTAAACAGTTTTAAATAAGGCATATTGGCAATACGAGATAGACATACTAAAGATTAAGCATTCTTTTTAAACAGTCTTCAGCAGTGCAAAATTAACTATGTAGCAAAAGTAGCATATGCTACAGGCCCTGCATTTTCAAGGGCCCCGCGCTAAATGCTTGCAAATCTATCAATTCTGATTCACTACTTGCTGTAGTACTATTTGCCATCAACTTTTATGAATGACTGACGGTGTTTAAGGGTTAGCGATTATAGCCAATTATCACCCTTTAATTGGGGTTATTATTTAACATAGTAATTAATGGAAGTATCGTATCTATGTGTTGCATAAGATGCATAAATACAAAAATCACAGAACAAAAAAGTAATACTATTTACTGAAATATCAAACAGGTTTGTCATATTACTTGGTTATATAGCAAATGAAAAAAAAATTACTTTACTATGCAAGTAAAAACATTTTGTGTTCTAATATTTATGTATATATATTAATCATGCTACCTACGACACTAGTTTATTGCTGGGTTTAGGTTATTCTTGTGTTCTGACATTTATATGTATCTATGTCTATGTATCCGGACTTTGCCCAGTCCTAACCGTTTATAGTAGAAACTTGAAATTTTGCACACACACTCCCCCAATAAGTAGGGAAAATGGGCTTTTTGTTTTTTGACCCCCCCCCCTAAGTTTTTAGAGGGGGGTTCAATATGCAATGTAAGTTTATGCTAAATTGGTCACTAGTTTGTGCCTGCTTACTTTTTGAAAATTCAGACCTTTTTTAGTGATCAGAGCCCAACAAAAGGCGAGAGAAGTAACTTATTCATTGATCACCCCTTTTTCCAACCTTTTAATTGATCACCCCCAACACATCATATATGAGTGGCAATGATTCATAATTTCCCTTGGAATGCTAGTTTAAAAAAAATTTAGAACCCCTTTATAGTATATGCTACAGGCCCCACACTAGATTATTCTGGCATTGGTCTTCAGAATGGTATGATACACTATTGTCAAGGTATTTGATCTTAGAAATGTTGTGCTTCCGATTTGCTGCCTGCATGACCTAATACTGCATTGTGTATCTTCCTATTTTATTTATGGTGATTAATTATATTAATCGGACAATCTTTACCATTTCATTATTAAGATAAAGAAATAAAATGCAGGATAATACAGAGTGCAACTTTAATAAAACATCATAATTAGTATTACTGAAAAAAGTGGTTTTGTTTTTAACTGAGAAAAGAGGAAGCCCGAATCGTTTAGGGTTCATAAACAGATAAAGAAAGAAGCCGCGGCGCTTATGGAAATGTATGAGGGTAAAATGGCAAGGGGGAGGGTGTTGTCATTATTGTGCCAAATCTGCGCTGATTTTCTCTGTGTCTGTGTGTGCGTGCACTTATACCCGATGGAGAGACTGCTGTCAGGAACATTGTGTTCCAGTTGATGGGGGGGAAGAAAGCAAAGATGAACTTTCTGTATCAGTGGTTCTTAAGGGGGGGGGTGCATGAGTAATATCAAGAGGGGGCATGAGCCCACAGGAAAAATAATTATTTGGGGAATTCTCTTAACAAATGTTTGCATAATATCATGATAAACATAAGATATTATTTTTTTCTCACTTATTTGCACCCATTTCAAACTAATCATTTGGTTGAAGATGGGGGGGGGAAGGTCCAACTACTAAAGGGGTGTAAAAAGGCAAAGGAGTGCACAGATACTACACTCTCATCCTAGGCAGAGCGCACAGATACTACACTCTCATCCTAGGCAGAAGTACCGGAGTGTGATACTTTGATCCAATACGTAAATAGTCACATTTATTTTTGATGGGTACTATGCTAATAACTATAATTGGAATACTTAACCCATAAGAACCCGGACCCATTTTTACTTTAAGGAACATTATGTGGAATTCAGGGTGGCAAATTGACATACAGTCACGTGACTGCACCAGGATGTTCATTATAAGTCACTTAGTACACTTAAAAGCAGAGATAAAATATAATATTATATAAGAGACTGTACAGATCAATTAAATTTTATGTGACACCGATGTCACAGTGGGTTCTTATGGGTTTTAAAAGAAAAAATGTAAAGTTAATACTTTATTGATAAGAACTTCTCTTCAAGTTTATTGGAAGTTGCAATGAGAGACAAACTTCTTCAATAAATATTCTTTGCAATGCCGGATTAACTATGTAGCAAAAGTAGCATATGCTATGGGCCCCGCATTTTGAAGGGCCCCACACAAAAATGTTTGCAGGGGGCAATAGCTGAATCCGGTTCTGGTTGTATAGCACTCAAAACTGATGTTTCATAAGTTTGGCACCCATATTAAACTTTTAATCAACAAAAATACCTGACAGATTTTACATAGCACTGTTAATGTATTAACAGTAGGATTCAAAGTTCTAAGGCTCAACATTGATTTCAAATCTTAGCTGTATAATTTTCAATCCATGTGATTAATATTCATTAGTAAATTAAGTGCATTGACAAGGAAGGAGATTATGTTGAAAAA
>VCCN01004703.1:377715-392709 GCA_006491835.1 Architeuthis dux
GGGGGGGGGGCACGGATAATCATTTGTCTTAATGATAAATAGGAGTTTTCCAGATTATTGTGGGGAAGTGCAGGTGGCCTAAAAGTTAAAGGCAAGGAGAATGGAATCAGCAAACAGAGTTCAAACTCTTACTCAAACATTTTATGTTCAATTGGCAGTAATGCTGTTGGGAAAGGCATGAATCCAATTCTCCCTCCCAACAGCCATGGGTAATTATAATTAGCAGTGCAGTTGGCGCCCTTTAATCCTGTAAAAAGGTCCAACCAAGAGAAGGTTACCCTGAGAGAAAAAAAACCCCCAAAACTTAGGAGTCAAGCCCCTGAGGCAGGTTGATGGTACCTCTTTTCTGGCAACTCCTGCAGCCAAAAGGGCCGCCAATTGCGACGTCTTATTATACCACTGGAAAAACGACCTTGGAAGCCAAGAGAGTGGGACAGTCTCTGTGCAACAACCCTCCCACTTTAAAAACATTCACGCACAGGTTGCTGAGCAAATCTCCACAATTGTATGCTACATCTTTCAGACAGCATTTCCGTCATAAGTAATTTAGTTCCAATAACAATTTTTGACAATGTAATTCTTCCATAGAAAAGGAGCATAGGACTGTCATAAATGTGAAAAAGATTTCTTTTAGTATAAACCAAATTTCGTGCAAGACTGTCAATTGAGAATGATATGCGAATGTATCTCTCAAACTGTGCCAAGGATTGAATTACTTGTTGGAAAGAGCCAAGCTCGTCCATCTCATTAAAAATGTAACATTAAATTATAAGAAATTACTAACAAATGCTACATGTCTATTGTATGTTCTATGGTATCCATACATCTTACACTATATTCTTTGTAAGCTTGGTTTAATGACAGATATTAACAGATTAAAAATACAACAAAATATTACGTACTTACAAAAATCCTTTATTCAAATATTCACAATGGCCATAGTCAACCACACACGTGTGTCCTTCCGAGCTCTCCTTTATCTACTAATAACACAATGCAATAATGGCTGCTCATTGACCAGAACATAAAACAGTGCCCCTTAGCGGAAGTGGATAGAAACTCTTCAACCTAAGAGGAATAACTCATGATACTTAACATTCTTTACAAGGGATATGACAACACTGCTGGACGGGACGAAGAGGTATGTTGAGAGACAAAGTTTGAGAAGCCCTGCTGTAGAAGGAGCTACGATGAAAACAATCATTTTTTTTTCGCTACAAAATGACCTGCAATAAACAAAAAATAAACACTTAATGAACATCTGCCGTCCAGATAATAATACATATATAATATAATTTCTTCACATTCGGGAGTGGCAATTAAAAAAAAAGAAAGAAGAGAATACAGCTGATCGTTCTCTTCCTCTTTCACAGAAGAGGACTACAGCTGGATGCTAGTTAAGTTATCCAGAGAAAACAAACTTAAAAACAATTGAAAGGAAAAATGATAAAAATATATATATTTACAAATATCCACATCTATATAACGCAATGTGTATCCAATTTTAAAAGACCCCCCCCCCCGGCATCATTTCACTTCCTGTCTGTCTGATGAAACAGAGCAAAAGAAGAGTTTACTCAAAGCTTAATGAAAAAAATGGTTAAAAAAAAATGTTTGTATTTCATGAAAGGAAAATAATTTACTAGCAACAATTTATTAAAGACTGCTTTCTAGGCTCGCTGTGAATAGTTTAGGTGATATTGTATCCCCTTGTCTTACTCCTTTTGCTAGCTTTATCTTGTTTGTATCCTTAGACTACATAATGATACAAACAAGATAAAGTTAGCAAAAGGAGTAAGACAAGGGGATACAATATCAGCTAAACTATTCACAGCGAGCCTGGAAAACTGACTGGGAGGGAACGGGAATAAACATAGATGGAGAATACTTAAGCAACTTAAGATTTGCCGATGACATTTCTATGACATCGGAAGCATCCGAAGAATTACAAACATGTTAACTGATCTAAATAGGGAAAGTAAAAAAGTAGGCTTAAAGATGAACAGAATGAAGACAAAAGTAATGTTCAAAGATAAAGTCCCCAAAAAGGTCATAAAGATAGGTGAGATTCTATAAGAGGTCAGGTAATAAAGCTAGAGAAAGACCATGACTGCGAAATCAAACGCTGCATAACGATAGGTTGGAAAGCATTTGGTATGAATAGAGACATTCTGAAGAGCACCTTGCCAATGTGCCTAAAGCGTAAAGTATACAACGGCTGCAGAGACCAGCCATGACTTATGGATGTGAAACATGGAAATTAACCAAACGAGCAGAAAACCAACTCTGAATAGCACAAAGTGCCATGGAATGGGCAATGCTAGGGATAACTCTAAGAGATAGAAAAAGATCAACATGGATCGGAGAAAGGACTAGAGAGAAGGATATTATACAACTAAATAATAATAATAATAAAGCAGCAAAAATGGAGATGGGCTGGCCACCTAGCAAGAAGAGATGACAATAGATGGGGGGGAAAAGACTAACCGATTGGTGTCCATGGGACAGTAAAAGAAGTAGGAAAAGACCAAACACAAGATAGAGGGACGAGATAGAAAGGTTTGCTGGTAAGATGTGGCAGAGGTTAGCACAGGATAGGTCGTCATGGAAGGAGATGGGAAAGGCCTTTGTCCAGCCATGGACTTATAATGATGATGATGATGACTGAATTCTAATTATACAGTCAATGTAAGATAATCCCAAACTATTTTTGTAGTATATTTTGATTCTGGTTTTATCACTAGCCAATATAACGATATGATTCCAAATTCCTAAAAGATACATACTGTATGTGCTGCTATATAAGGTGGACATTTAAGATGCAAATATTAGACTGTGTCCAATGTGTTGTTATGACTATGGGGCTGTCTAGAAAAGCTTAAACAGTAATGGGGCTTAGATGAGTTTGTAAACCATTCGTCTTATAGTTCGGCATCTATGTAATTTTATGGATTAAATTAATTTCTGATATTTTAAAAATATTAAAAATATTTACAAAACACAATCTATTATATTTTCAATATTAGACAATAAAAAGCAAAGGCAGCTTGATTTTATAATGAATATAATCAAACATTTTAGCAGTAGCACCATATAATAAATGATAAATTTCAATTATACTAATTCATTGGCTATCTAATAGAAAGATTTCATGTACCTATTCTATGTAATGAGAAAACCAGATGACAAGGATATTCGGAGGACTACCGCTTACTGCAACTCATCCAAGCCTCATAACTGTCCATATCAAGCTTCAGTAGTCAACCGCCTAGCTATAATACCAGCACATTGGACGCAGTGTAATATTTGCATAATTCTTTTTTTAAAAATTAAATGTCATTCTTATATATCGGTATATATAGTAATCTAGTTGGAAAAAAGTGGTTTTGTAAATATGAGACCAGGCAAGAAATGAGACCAGGCAAGAAATAAAAATAAGCAAAACACAGCATCAGAGATATAAAAAAAAAAAGGAAAAGATTGTTTTGATCAAAAATCTGCTTGATAAAGAAGATAAAGTTTTCAACATTCAATCATGCTTCCTTGGTTGTATGTGATGCTAAACAAAAGTCTTCCTAACTTTCTTTTGTCTTTTCAGGACTTGTTACTCCCCCAGCCCAGCCCGGGCCAGCCGACCCCCAAACACCACCCACTCTCGTTTCTCTTCCCTGCAGTGAAGGCCTAATAGTGAAAATGGCATTGAGGCAGAAGAAAGACAACAACAAAGACTGCATTGTAAAGAAAGAAAAAACCTCAAAGAACAAATGCCCCCACATCCAAAGCGGAGACAAATGAGGAAGACGAAACTTTCAAAAACCTCACTTTTGATATACGCAGATAGTAATCAGTGAACAGATGTTTAATTTTGGTCGTCAGCAAAGAAATCCGCACATCACGTAAACAATGTTGCTTTGATTAGAATGAAAGCTTAGTAATTCATTCATCACATGCCTTTTTCCTTTTGAGAAAAACACACGAGAAGAAAACTGAACAGCATGTTGATATTTCTAGACGTCCTGACTTTTTATGGATTGCCTTTATAACTTTGTTTTAATCAATAGAGTCCTTGATCATCTTCAGGTGTCATAGTACACATCTATCTTGATAAATGCAATCAAGAAAACTCCTCCTTCTCTTATCCCTTATCTTTATGTTGTTGGTTTATTCCTCGCTTTCAAGGATCAGGGGAGAATCTTTGTCTGTGCCGGTTGTTTTTGAAAGTGGAGATCAGCTCGCACATACTGAGTCGACTCTTTAGGCTCGGTGCACTTTCTCAGTAGCTCAGCATGCTGAGACGGCCAAGGCGACTGCCAAGCTGTAGGTTTTTCATCAGAGTAGCCTTCTCTTAGATGGACAGCCTTACAGAGTTAAAGAGCCCCATTTGCCCTGCTATTTTACCCATAGCTGGGATCTTTATGTATCAGAAATTAATGGAATCCACATGGTCTTCAGATGACGTTGCCATAAACTTCAAATTTCTCCTACTTGTTATATTTCAGTCTATCATGTTTTCTTTTAGTGAAGCAAACAAATTTAATGATGAGTGACTTAGACATACTTATCCCAGGTCTCTTCCACTTTTCAAAACAGTCTGCAAAGCCGCCTTTTGGGATCACATCAGCTGCCTCGTTGCCTTCTCTTTAATCCATTGTCTAAATATAAGTGAGAAGTGTCTGTTTGTTTTTCATGCACCACCTAAACATGGGCGCTGCCCAACCAAATTTGTCATACATACTCAATGGACCTAGGGGAAGGTTTTAAAGTAATAAGTTTTGGGATTTTGGGAGAAAAGAAATTGTTTGATGGGGTTGGCGTTCGTGCTCACCCTAATAACAATGTTTTGATTTACATCTTTCTATGTAAAAACCATTGTCACATTCCAAACCTATATATAAAAAATTAAGAAACACTACTACAACCACGATCACCTGACATAGACAACAGTAGACTGCTGACATACACATGAGCTACTGCTACAGAGATGAAATAATTAAGAATTTCAAGCCTCAAGTATTTTTAGTTAGGCAGATTTGGGTAAGGCAGATACCCTAATATTTAAAAAACCAAAAACGAAAAATGTTGCTGGAAATCGTAGATAGACAAGCAAATTACAGATGGATTGAGAAAGCATACAATGGGCTATAATTACAAAATATTTATTAATTTAATTTCATTAATTTGATATTTAATATTTGTTACCATATTTAATCGAGTATAATGTGACCCCCACTTTTTGTAGCTAAAAATCAGTAATATATTTTATTCTCTTATCACTGTAAATTTAAAAACACAAAACACAAAAACTAAAAGATGAAACACTAAAACTGACATGGTTCCTGCTTTTGTTCAGTAACTTTTGGTTTGAATTTACCTAAAGATCCAAATTCTGTATATTTGTCTGTTACCATAATACAGCAAAAATGTTAGCCATCATTTTTGATGGGCTCTATGCTAGTTTCTATATAATAATAGTCAGATTTGCCCAACCAAATTTGGCATGCATACTCAATGGACCTGGGGGAAGGTTTTAATGTAATAAGTTTTTTGATTTTGGAAAAAGAATTTTCTTGATTTTTTTTTTATTGCCCCAGATATTTAAATTAAATGTGATCTAAGAGTTCATGATAGTGATGATTATTCAAATAATGTATGATTCAATAAATACATAGAGTTCAAATCCAAGATCTCTTATCTCTGGTTGGAACAAGCAAGATAATATTATAGATTCTATCTGGTCAAAGAATTAGGCCTTTCACAGGAACTAGCTTAAAATCCTGGCCTATAGGCGTTTTCAGCTGGTATAAAAATATTTAGCAAACAAAATGAATCATTTGTTGCCTCTTATGGAAACTACAGGCAAGAAAAAAAGGACACATTCTTGTGTGCGTGCTTATAGCCAGTGTTAATTTGAATGAAATAAGAAAATGGTAGCCAAATGATAGTGGTAACATTGCATAGCAGTGTACCAGTGTTTGTTAGGGGCTGAGTTTGTAAGAAGTGGAGATAAAAGAATTCATTGGTCCTAGATGGTAATATACAAAAATAACCCCAATTCTGGAAGTGTATATATCTAGGATAGATGTTTACACTGTTCTCGTCTCATCTTTGATTGATGAGTCACTTGTCTGACAAGAAAGTCTACTTCCGATCACTAGTGTATACTATTCAATCAGATTTAATTGAGAAAAGGTGAAACTAATAATACTATATATATAAAAGTGAATGTATGTATGGCTGTATTTATGTATGTTCCAAGTTGTAGGCCACAGTTTTGCAACTAGGAAGCTGAAATTTGGTATAAAGGTACATCTTTTCAAGGCAAAGGTCATAGGCTATGTAACTTTTTCTGACTGTGTGAGTGGGTCAAAATGTTGTTTTTGGGTTTTTTTTAAAAGATTTTACTGAATTTTCACTGAGGTAAGTTGCACCCCCTCACTGATCAGATTAGAATGTACGATCATTACACTTTTCTACCTAGAATCAGTATAGTATCTTTCCAATCCCCAGTCTGTCTGACCAGGAATCAGTTACGATTTCTGACTGAGAAACCTACATAATAATATACTGTGAGAAGGAAAAAGCAAGGGAGAGGAGGAGGAGGGGAAAAGAAGGTGTGAAGGAGGTAAGAAAACTAGAGAAAAATGAAAAAGAAAACCAGATGAAAGGTAAAAAGACTAAAATCCACATAAAATAATGTTACATCTCTATGAATGTCTGTCTGCATGTACATATGTTTATTTTTATTTCATATTTTTTTATTTTGATGTCTATTTTTTTTAAGATTATCATTTTAAAATATCCTTTTAATATTTTCTGGTGTTTTTTTTAATAATATATTAACATTTTAATATTTTCATTTATGTTTTTGCTAATTTTTAATCCATAGCTTCTTCAAAAAGGAAACTTTTACTATGGCAAATTAAATATGAAAAATGCATATTAAGTAGGCCCCCCCTACTTAATATGCATTTTTCATATTTAATTTGCCATAGTAAAAGTTGGGGGGAGAATGCTGCACTCGGCATTAAAAAAAGGTCTTGATTAAAAAGAATTCACATACAGTAATTATGTAAATTAGAACAGTATTTGGAAAAAAAAGTTTTTTTTCCCAGAAAATTAAAAATATTTGTCAGAATAGAAATTCATTTCAGGTCCTATGTTCGTTTATTTATTATAATGTTTTTGCAAATGTTTATAAAGGTAAAATACAGCTATTTTATCAATTGCCTGAAAGCAACAATTCTGATGGAATCAACATTTCTGAACCAAGTGAAGGTAGTCAGCATCTTTTTAAAGCAATTGATACAAAGTATAGTGAGCTCATGTGATTGTATTTATTTTAGGTATTTATAAACCTGGGCAAGGCTTGGTACTTCTGCTAGTATACGTGTGTGTGTGTATAGGCAGCAGTCCTTCATTAATACAAGTTTGATTAAAAGTCATAGATAAGGAAAACATTTTTTTAAATTTTCTTATTTAACTTTTCTTTTTTATGTACAAAAGAATGTATGTCTAGATTCAATGAGAGTAAGTATTGTCCAAATGTTTGATATCTACCACTTTCGACCATACTTCTGGCCATGATCAAGATCAGGGAAACAAATCAGTAGATATCATTGTTTTTTAATTTTTAGAAAGTTTTAAACTTGGCATTATACATAGACTGCTAGGCACTGATATCTCTACTAGTACACTCCAAATACTTGTAAACAATACATGTATACTATACAACATTAATTGTAAAAATAAGGCTTCAGATTTTTTTAAAGCTCTTTAAGCTATAAACCTATAGCTATATAAAAGCTATATAAATTTGGGAACTGCTATTTTAAATGTATTTAAGAACTGATAGATGCATTCGGCCCAGGGAAGAATTTGCTTTATATGTCACCTCGTGTATTATGTCTTTATAACATACAAACACTATAAATGGTTCTGTTTGAGGGAGTGACATAAATACTGTATCAAAGGAGTGACATAACAGAGGATAGGGTTAGGTTGGGATTTTACAAATTTATATTCAAATTTTACGTCTAAGTGAAGAGGAAGAAGTTGGAGAGCTCAAACCACAACTGCTGAGAGCACGAGCATAACTGAAAGCCAACAACTTATTGCTTCTGTGCCTATCCCAAACCATAAATGAGTTGATCGTCATTTCATTTTATGTTTCATAAGTAATTCTGAAGCATTTTACATTGTCACTTCATTACAGTAATATTCTTGTCACTCCTTTGAAATTTATCTCCGATTTATCACTTTATGTCACTCCTTCTCTTACTAACCACACTATAATGCCAAGTTTAACAGTATTTAAAAATTAAAAAATGAATAACATCTATATTTTTTGTTTCCTTGATCTTAATGGCCAAAAGTGCTAAACGTTTGTACAATACTTACACTCATTGAATCCAGACAGGCATTCTTTTGTATGTAAACAAGGAAACTTAACTAAAAGATTTTTTTAAAAAAACATTCCTTGTTTACAGTCTTCAATCAAACTTGTATTTTAATATACAGCTATCTCCAGCTTTTCAAAAGTTTGCTTTATATCACTTTTGCCATTTTACAAAAAAAAAGGCGAAAAGCGAATGTTAAGTATCATGAGTTATTCCCCTTAGGCAGAAGACTTCTGCTAGGGGGCGCTGTTTTACGTTCTGGTTAACGAGCAGCCATTATTGTATTGTGTTATGAGTAGAAGAAAGAGCTTGGAAGGACACACGTGTTTGGTTGACCGCAGAGATTATATGAATAAAGGATCTGTAAGTACGTAATATTTTGTTGCATTTTTAATTTGTTAATATCTGTCATTAAACCAAACTTACAGTGAAGATAGTGTTCAGTGTTTGTTTTGAAGTGAGACATAACACAGGTCTTCTAGTCTTCTGTACCTCCCACCATCCTAACCTATGATGACATACCATCATCACCATTTTTGGGATCTATGAAAGCTAAAAAAAAAAACTTCCAATACAAATTAATGGTAATTGCTTCTTTCCCATTTCAGCTAATCAAAGATTTTTATACACTACTCTCGAATAGCGGGGGAAACCTGGATATATATTTTCTCCTTTCAGATGTACTTAGTTCTAATCTCTAGTCATGCCACAGCAATGGATTTGACAGCAGAGATGTCTATCTTGGTATAATTAGGGTGTATCAAAAGTTTTTTTCGTTTTTTACAGACCTTTACTGAAAAGCTTATTTCATATACACATCTTTTACTCCACTATATTATTAATATTATTTTATATCCTATCCTTATCAATACTAATCAGCTGAATCTTTTGTTTCAGATGTTATAATGGCGGATACAAGTATTGATATTCTGGTTATTTTGAGGCATTATTTTAAACTGGGCCTAAAAGCCGACGAAGCTGCTCACAGAATTCAGGAAGTGGAAGGAAATTAAACAATACCTGACCGTAAACTGGTTTAAGCATTTTAAGGATGTTGACTTTTACCTTGAAATAAAGCCCAGAAGTGGATGACCATCAGTTGTTGATTATGATGGTTTAAAACACAGATAGAGGAGAACTGTAGCATTCAAAAACTTATATTAATAATATAGTGGAGTCATAGATAGTCTTTAGATGTGTACATGAAATAAGCTTTGGAGTAAAGGTCTGTAAAAATTGAAAATACTCTTTTGATACATCCTAATAATTGCTTAGACATGAAGTAAAGCGAGCAAATGAGAAATAAAGCAAATGGCTGGGACGAAAGGAAGGCAGGAAGGAAGGAGAAAAGTAATCAAAATTATGCATGTGACCCGTGAAAGAAATTGCTTTGCTTGTGCCATTACGTGATTCGAATTCAGATTTTGCAATGAAGAGAATAATTAATTTATGCATTCAAAAAAAAAAAGCACTTAAAAAAAGATATTTTCAAAAATTAATTTTTTTCTGTCATTTATACACATTGAAATGTTTGTAGCCATGCACACGTGAACGTATTGTCTGTTAAAAAAGGAAATTTTTTTTTTTCATCTCTCAGCTTTTGTTTTTCTCATCTTTGAAAATTGAAAAAACAATGCAAAAAGACTGCAGAGAAATTCATGATTGATATTTGTTGAGAGGTCGGTTAACTCTTTGAGGCACATTTCTTTTTCTTCCACTTTGAACTACTCGGCCATCGGTTGATCAGTCTGGGTACTAAACAAAATGGTGGGACAGCATATAAACTTCTTTGCTTCTAGATGTACGAAGATAAAAAAGGTGATACTAAAAATGACCGGCCACACAGATACCAGCACTTCAAGAGTAGGATTAGATTTAACCCAGTGCTTCAAAGAGTTAATCGAAAATCAAGTTTTGCTTATTTAGAGCTTAAATAAGTGGTTCTATACCTGGGTATCTTTTGGTTATCTGTAAAGCTCTTCTGGTACAAAAATCTTATTTTCATTTAGCAGTAAAAATAATACCAAGCACAATACAACCCATGTTGATCATTATGAGCCTAATAAAACAAAAGATGTTAGATATGTATTGCAGTATCGTCATAATGGTGATTTATGGGAAGCATGTTCAAAAACAAAGAGTTTATTGTTATTAGATGAAGTATTATAAATCACTAGCATATACCTGTCACAAATGGTGGGATTATTTATGTAAGCTTGGTTTAATGACAGATATTAACAGATTAAAAATGCAAACAGAAGATTTACTTACAGGTCCTTTATTCATAAAATGACCGCGGTCACGATACACACACGTGTGTTCTGGAGCTCTCTCCTCTACTAATAACACAATGCAATATATGGCTGCTCGTCGACCAGAACGTAAAACAGCGCCCCTTAGGAGAACTCATCTGTCTAAGGGGAATTTATGTATGGATCGGCACTAAGGAGCCTAAAGCTAATTTATTAGATAATTTATTTTTAAAAATTCAATTAATCTAATTTTAAGTTTTTTTTTAAAGTCTCAACTCAACTCAAGTTGTTTTAAAGGGAGCTCGGACATAAAGTCTTAAGACAAATTGTCATGTAATAAAAGTAACCACTGATATCATGTGGTTATAGAATTTTAAAAAAATGAAACTGTAACAAAAAATTAGAAAAATGTTGAATTTTGAATATCTTATAATATGATAGATTTTATGTAAAAAAAAACAGTAACAAAATGTGTTTTTGTAAACTTTAAAATCTTACCTTTTGTAAACTTTCAAATCTTTCTCAGAAGAAAATTTGAAAAAAGTTTTTTTTCTTTTAATAGTAGCAGACTTTGCCAAATCAAAAGTCAGTAAATGAATCAAACTTCTCTTAATACTCCCACTCCCTCAATAAATCACTATTTCTTTAACTCACTCACTAACAGAATTACTCTTTCTTTCTTTCAATGATAGCACCAGAAGAACTGCGTTCCCTTGACCTGGATGTCTCAAAATAAAGTTGATGGTCAAATTTGACAAATCTGACCATTTTAAAAAGCGTTTGGCCATATTTAAATTTTGAACCATTTTGACCTTCTTTTCTTTGGTGTGTGCTCAGAGTATTTGCATTTGGCCATTTTTGTGAGTTTTTGGCCAGAAATGTCTCCAAGTATCTAGCAACTGCTTCCTCATTGTAGGCTATATCAAAAGAAGCCGAAAGGAAGGAGAAAGACAGACAGTCACTTTGCAACACTCACCATTCTATAGACCTTGATTGGTATTCTTCATTGCTATGGAAATAGAATATCTCATTTTATTTATTATCCACCCTTTAATTCTTTTATTAGCTGTATCAATGTATTTCATGTGGACCAATCCATTATGAATTGTAGGATATGTCAGATAGTGGACACAACAGACAACCAAACATCATACAAACATATTAATTTAAATAATTGTCTTTTATATAAGATTATTATTAATCTTTATGAATACTATATACCTTCATCTTAATTTTTCAGTTGCATTTTATCACAACTTTTACTCAGGCTGGCTTACTTCGGCAGTGAGTAAAAAGCAACTGAAAAATTAAGATGAAGGTAAATAGTAGTCAAAAATGAATAATAAAATAGTTACGTATTAAAACTCATCTGAATCCCATTGAAACAGTTTATCTTATGAAGTTAAAGATGATTAGATTTGGCGATGAAGTATTTTTAATATTTATTTTTGACTAATTTTCTGTTGCTTTTTACCACAACATTCTAGTTCGGATATCTGTTAAGAATAAGATGGCAATATGATTGTAAATTTAAGTTCTGTCTATCGACTAGACGCCTGTGACTGATTAAGTCATGAAATCATCTATAGAAGATGAATTCCCAGGATATGGGGATGCAAGTTCATGTCTGGTTGGAAGCTACTTCTTTATTTTGATTTCATGCTGCTTACTTTAATGGTTGGAGTATTTGACCAAGAAAGATGTGATAAAAAGCAAAAAAATGATGAAGAAAACAAGTAAACAATTAGGGCTGATGAGTTGGGTAGAATCATTCAAATTTTAACCCACTTTATCAAACAAGAACAAAGAAGAGAACAACATTCCTATGGACCCACTCTATATACTGAATTATTTATGCTTAAAATGATTCTTGGATACAATAAATTGAAAAAAAGTAAACTTTAATCCAGCAAAGATTAAGAACCAGAATTGCTGGAAAATTGTTGGTGTACTTGTATAGGTATTTAGTAAGCTTAGCTTAGTCTAGCACAAGGCAACAGGTGTGTGGCATCTAGTGAGGATTGAACTCACTACAGTAGTAATGATATTTATTAAGCTAAGCTTAGACTGGTACATGGCCACAAGTGTGTGACACCCAGTGAGGATTAAGCTCACTACACTGTAGTTCTGGTCTGCAAGACTAGCTGGCTTCCCATTATGCCACAGTGAGTTGCCCATGTGCACTTATATATGAATGAAATCTTCAATTGTATTGAATACTATTTTTGTATTGTTTTGGAGTCTAGTAGTTTAGGTTTTGAGCAAATTTTTCACATTCAAAGATTATCAAAGTAAAAGAATCTATAATATCCAAAGACTATAATTAGCTTTTTAATCATGGTAAATATTCATAGAATGTGTATGCAGAAAGTTGCTACATATGTTTATTATCAGGCATGAACTGTAAATGAATCTACAGTTTTAGTGGCCAAGGCTGTGCCAATAAGTTAGTACCACAATTTCATAGGACAAATGGATGAGTGCATAAAGACGTTGGTTAAGCATATCTAGTAACCTTCCTGGTGGTCGCGAGTTCAATCCCTGGCTCAGATAGTGCTGAAAAATCATGTTCAGTGGAAGAGGCAGACAAGCGACGCTGCAAGGACAAATTGATGAGAAAGAATAATCGATACAAGATATTCCCCCTGGCATGGACAGTGGAATGACAACAATCTACCATCATGGATTGAATAAAGGGTTCAGTTCAAAATTCCCAGAAAGTTACCAACCAAAGATAGACACCTGCTGAAGGCTGGAAAGCACAGCGGCTGAAACATTGGCAATAACAAGATGAGGACAATAGTCCGAATAAATCAGTTGTTAACAACTTCATGCATTAAAAGGATGTCAGAAAAAGGTCAATCCACAAAATTACAAATGATAAATGCCTGTCTACAGCGATATTTCATACAATCTATTAAACATGAAAATCCATTAAACATTGTTTTGCTTGATGTAAGGTCATAGTGCACATTTTGTTATTCTCTTCCAGTTAGAACAATCAGTTGTGTCTAATCATCTGAGCAGATATAAGTTAAGAATAAAAATAAGTGGATAAAATAATAACAACAAAAAAATAATGCCACCCCAGCCATTAAGTGAATTATCGTAGTATGTATGATAGCACTGACACAATTATACAAGTCCAAAAAGACCTCATAACATCTTTTTGGCAAAAAAAGCATGTTCTAGGCCAAAAAGCATTCATTATTTCCCTTGCAATTGTTTTGTTTTCCTTTATAGCAGTGATTCTGCACATGGTGTGTAGTGGAAACAAAGTTGACACCTGGTACTCAAGAAAAAAATGCAGTTTTGATGATGTCTACAAGGTGTACTCATGCGCCTTTGCATGGTTCTAGTCCAAAAGGTATGTCCGGGAGCACTGATGCAAGATTACAAAAGTAAAAAAATGGAAAAAAAAAATTTATTTTAGAAGGTGTCTAGTGGAGTATTTGTGTACATTTTCAAGGTTCTAGGCCAAATGGTGTGTCTGGTAGCACTGATACAACCAAGTGAAAAGGGAAGAATATGTTGCCACTTGGTCAGTTGGGCCAGTTATCATGTTTATGGGGATTCAATAAAAGTTGTTAAGTACATGTGAAATGATTGGTATTGAACTGGATATAGCATTTCTCAAGGAAAATAGACACATCAAGCATTAAGAAAAAGCAGATGGGAAGAAAAAAATCCAGAGGGTGCCTGTGGACCTATGTTTCCAATGAATGTTCGAAAGAGACAAGAAGCATTGAGTAAATAGAAGCAGTAAACAGTACAATGTTAAAGAATTTGGTCAAATATTCTTCAAGATCTTCATGTTTTAGTCACAAAGATTTCATTAATTTCTTGTCACTTGAATCCAGGCCAGTCAGTGTGTATATGTGTGTGTATGTGTGTGTGGGGGGGTGATAGTGATTTGGTTTGCATTATTGAGTGTAGTGTAGAGATCGGTCTTCTCCTTAGGAGAGTCTCGGCAACAGCAGCTTTCCTGCTACGGCAAATGTGGTTGAATATTTTAGCCATAAAGCAGTGCCAATATTGCTGAATTCAATTTCTGTTATGATATTCTGTTTTGGTCGATGTAGTCTTAATTTGATTGACACACTGAAATGACTAAGATGAGGATAATAGTCTGAATAGAATGATGGCCGCATTAACAGTTGTTAGTATTCCTCGATCGACACTGCTCAAGAGAAAAAAAACAAGCATACAAAGAGTGACAGAAATGTTACCATTTTTGTTGCTACAATGAGCAACAAAACAGTTTTCTAGAAATAGACACACACAGTGCCATAAAAAATAATTGCATAGATTCATATATACACACATACATACATATATATACATAC
>VCCN01004703.1:402063-413789 GCA_006491835.1 Architeuthis dux
GTGTGTGTGTTTGCAACATGCATGTATTATATATAAGGTAGGTAGAGAGGTAAGATGAAACCTCACTCAATAACTTAGTTCATTATTGAGGTATTTAAATGGCTTGATAGCAGTTTAGATTGAATCCAGAGTATGTCTGTATAATGCATGTGTAATGATTACAACAAAGTTTATCACCTTGATTATTCAAATTTAAACTTATCAGTGGAATATAATTCCCTTGAGTAATATAGTACTGAAGTTGCTGAGAAGTGGTTAAGCGTTTTAAGTGCAGTTTTGTCTGTATTAAAGTTGTTTTGTCCATCTGAAATTTCTAGACCAGCGCTTCCCAACGTGGGTCTGTAGACTCCTGGGAGTCCATAAAAGTACAGTAGACCCTCACTATAACAATTTTCAGCTCTAACAAACTTGTGGATCCATCCAAACTGACTTTGGATTTACCAAACAAAGTTCGATAAATATGACAAACACGTGGACCATAACAAACTTTCTCCTTATTTACTGAACAAAGTTTGATAAATGCAGTGAACACGTGTACCATATAAATGCATACAATTGTTTTTATTTGATACTAGCTGAAAATACCCAGCTATATGAAGCCTATGGTCATAAAACATTAAATCTTTAATTAATACAAGATTTTACGGCCGTAGGCTCAATATAGCTGGGGATAAACAACCAGAGAGCGAGTATTTTCAGCTAGTATTATTAAAAATTGAAGGAAAATTAGATGTTGTTCTTAAGTAAATAGTAGGTACTTCTTACAGAACTTTCACTTCAGTTTACTGTTTAATTTACTCCAAACAAACTGAAATATGAGAGTAAATTTAAATAAAAACCGTTGTTAGAACTTAGAAAAAGTAACGATTAAGATTTGGTTTTAACTTATTTTTTTGTGTCTGTTAATTCTTTAATGACAGGCATCCTAATTAATATAAGTAATGTTATTTGCTTTATGAAGGTAAATAGTAGTTTGTTAAATACGGTGAACTACCAAACTTACTCTTCTTTACCGAACGAGGGGCAACCATCGGTTATAACAAACTTTCGAATTTAAGGACAACCCCCTCCCCCTAATTAGTTCATAGCGAGAGTTTACTGTATTACTAGGGGGTCTGTGGGCCTATTGAGTTGGCAGACCTTTCAAAAGCCTGGGGTGTGTGGGGAAAATTCATTTAAATAAAAGGTGTCCTTGGTTGGGAAGCACTGTTCTAGATCAAAGTATCAAAGATCGGATCATAGACCTCATAGTTTCTAGTCCTATAGCCTAATCACTAAGCTATCTGAAAGCTTTTGTAAACACACTCATAAATAGATTTCCACATGCCGTGTTACTCTCTAAATGTGATAATATTTCAAGTTATTGATTGCAGATAAAAAAAATGAACTGAATCAATTTTTTTAAGTAAAGGTTAAGCACATGATTTATGATGTTGATTCTGTCTAAACATTACTCCTTCAAATAGACTTTGCTTATGGTTGAATGCCGCACAGGGAAATTGATCCTCGCAGATAAAAAGTAAAACAAACATCCAGATTTTGTCTGAAAGGAAAATAAGACATTCAGTACAATGAAGAACCGATCACTGTGGCTCAGTGGTAGAATGCTAGCCTAAGGTTCAGTAGGCTGTGCTTCAATCCAATCCACCGCTGAGGTATACAATGATACTCAATTCCTCTCTGTTAGGCACTTGGCACAAAGACTATGATTGAGGAACCTCTTCACGAGGCTAAGGGGTTACAGCCAAATCATGTTGGATATGCCAGTTCTCGTAAGATCACCGGTTAAGCAACATCAAGTCTGGTCAGTACCTAGATGGGTGACCATTGGGGAATACCAGGTGCCGTAAGCAGAATGAAGCTTCGACAAGTCTTGCAAACCGGAAGAAACAGAACATTGCGACCAAAATGATATCCAGAAAAAATCTATCCAGAAGAGAGGGGTGGAGGGAGCTTGAGAGGGGGTGCTACACTCCCTGTTAGAGGCAAAGAGGGGGGACCCTTTGTTAAAGAATATTGAAATTGTAGAGGCATGGCGGGACCCTTTAGCACAAAATATTAATATTTTAAAGAAGATTCATAAAAGATAAATTCAGATAAATTCTGACTACAGAATAAACATGAATCTAGTATTGTATTTACTGCTTCTTATTACTGTACTGTACTCTATTGTCTTATTTACTGCTTCGTATTACAGTACTGTACTCTATTGTCTTATTTACTGCTTCTTATTACTCTACTGTACCCTATTGGTTTATTTACTGCTTCTTATTACTGTACTCCATTGGCTTATTTACTGCTTCTTATTACAGTATTATACTCTATTGCTATATATATATTTTGAAGAAAATTGCTTGCCATTACCTTTTTTATAAATCATACTAGTTCTTTTATTCCGCTTTGTTACTTGTAAGTACATCATACATAAATCATATGTATTTAGCACTGATTACAAAAATCAGTGTTGAATAGTTTGAAATGGAGCCTACATTTACCCTCTGACCTGGGCCTATTACCAGTTTTGCATGGGCCTGCATGTTACACAATTAACAATTTTTGACAAGTATTCTTTTATCCTAATTTTTAGTTATTTTTTGTTTCTCAGCTTAATCAGGCCATCAGTCTACGGCAGTTAGTAAACAGCACAGATCGGAAATAAAGGATAAGATCTAGACAAGACTCAATTCCTTTTGCCTCAGAGAAGCCTTGTTAACTGTACAAGAACTCTACAGTCATTTAATCTGCTTATATAATGAACAGTGTGAACTTTTCTGTTTCTTTGTCCGTAACAATGGACTCTTCCACTTAAATGTAACAATTTTGCTGATAAAAATCTCTCTTACCCACCATTTCAAACAACTTCAGTAGTTTCTTAGAAATTCAAGTATATCCGTGAATTCTTTCACAGGGATTGACTACTACAGGCATCTCTTGATATAGCATGGTTTGTTATAGCGCAGTTTAAGATATAAGATGGATGGGTTGTGGACCCCAACATTTTTGCCTATATTATTGCCCACTCATCCAGAAAAATGTGAATATAAAAAATATTTTATCAAAAGACTTACTTGATATGACTAAAATATTAAATTTCTTCAATTTGCAATCGGTTAATATATAATTATATAGTGTTTTACACTTCTTTGATTTTGTGATGAAAATAACACCTTTGTTCACAGGTAAACTTGTTTTGGCACTAGTAATTGACTTTTGATTATCCGCGCTTCAGTTATAAGATTGTGTGGTGTTCTTCAAAAGAGATTTTTGACAGACATCCTGCTTTCTTGGACCCGAACACCTGTGTTATAAATTCTGTATTCATATAAATCAAGCCGTTAACCTCTTTTTGATATTTCTTATGTTCCTTATGTTATATTTAGTATTGACGTCAGCATGTCATTCTTTCTACTAACTTCAGATGTGCAGCAAGAAATAAAGTGATTTCATTAAAGCAGGATGTCTGTCAAAAATCTCTTTTGAAGAACACCACACAATCTCCCTTGCATCGTTCCTCTTTATATCAATGGTTCTGGCTCAATGGTTACAGCAGTGGACTGACAACAAAGTATTGCTAAAATATGCAATTTTGTATTAATTCAAAACTTACTAAGGAAAACAGGTCTGGTTAGTCACTCAATAGAAACCATCACATGACAAATGTCTTTTGGCAGCATGCTGTGTTGATCAATTAAAAAAATGGAAAAAGGAATGATCAATGAATAAATTATTTCTCTCGCCTTTTGTTGGGCTGTTATCACCAAAAAAGGCCTGAATTTTTCAAAAAACAAGTGCGGCACAATCCAATGGACCATTGTAAATTGAACCCCCCACTAGAAACCTATTCAAAAATCAAAAACCAAAGAAACATTTTTCTAGACATAATAAGGAGTAAATGTTTAAATTTTCAGCCCTCTAGCCCCATTGGTGTGATCTGTACACATGACACATACATATATACATAGCCAGCCAGACTTGAAAACTGAAGGTTACAGTTTTGGTTGACAGTTTCTAATAAATTATCTAAAACCAGAGGAAAACGCCCTTCTCTTTAGTGATCAGTCTAGTACTAATGAAATGAACACTGTCTGCAGTGCACTAATTGACCCAGAAGATGGGAAAACTTGGGTTTCAAACCTGATCATAGAATTCTTGTTATTGTCAGGTTTTATGAAATAGCATTTTAAATATTTACTGTTGATGTTTTTAATTTGCACCAGTCAATTTCCAATTTTCCAGCCATCATTAGTTGCTACTTATAATTAAAATAAATAGGGTGTTTCTGAAACACCAAATTGAACAACCTCTAGAACTTTTACAGTCTACATGCTTAAGTCAACTTCCACACCATTTAGTGCATTGCTTTTATCAGAGGTCAAACTTAACGTTACATTGAATCTGATCAGTATTTAAAAGGATAACTATAAATAATGCTAAAAGTGAATGATGTACTAATGTAATTGAAGTTTTTGCAGATTCAATGCAAATAAAGATATAATTTGTTATTATTGGAGTTTTTTGATCCATCAACCACAAAGGTTTTTATCAAAGAAGTAAGACTAATTTTCAAGTACTATTTGAAATTAGGACATAATAGTGCTCAAGCTGCTGATTATGTCAACAAAGCATTTGGAGTGAACACTATTACAGTGCAAACTGTTCAGCATTGGTTAAGTAGGTTTAGGTCTGGAAATATGGATACTAATAATAAATCATGAAGGAGATCCAAACCTGTTCTTAATGATGAAGAATTATCGATAGCAGTAGCCAACAATCAATAAACAATGGTTTGAGCACTTTCTGGAGACTTTAGGACATCAACAGTGACTTCAACAACAGTTATTTCACCACCTCTCAAGGCAATAAGAAAAGCTAAAAAGTTAGAAAAATGGGTCCCACATGAACTGAATGAAATGCTCCATGACAGTTCCAGACTAGACCAGACCAGCCCTCTCAGTTGACTGTGTCTAAGCTTAGAGAATAGGGATATGAAGTCTCACAGCATCCTCCATATTCACCTGACATTTCGTCTACAGATTATCATCTTCTTAAGCATTTTGAACTTCATATCTGTAATAAAAAGTTTAATAATTGGGAAGTCAGAATTTGTGTTTTCATTGAATATTTGACCACTAAACCATAGAATTTAATAGAGATGGCATATTATCATTAGAGGATTGTCATAAAAGGGTTATTGCTTTATCATACTTGTCATGTGCTTTGTCATATTTTGATTAAATATTTACCGTTTTTTATTCTTTATCTTACTTTTTTTTAAAAAACATTTCATATGTAGCAACCTAATATTTGAAAATGTGTGATGCTTTTAATTCAAACTTTACAAAAGTCTGATCAAGAACCCAGAAAAAATAAAAGCAAAGATATCAACGTTTTTTTTTTTTGTTCGCTAGCCAAAATAATAAACTGCCTGAAAACTTGAACCCCTTCTCAGTGCAGAGAAATGTTTCTTCATTGTCAGTGGTCATTTCTGGCCCCAATTCTTTTAGAAGTATTTACTTTATGATAACAGCCAATTTAAATTGGATTGATTTTTGTCTCTCTCTCTCTGCACAATTTGCCTTCCTTACTGACAAGTGACCATCACTTATTATTCAGAGCTTATTTGCAATAGCTTATTTGAAACTACATGGAAAGAGAAGAAGCAGAAGCAAAGACATTAGCTTACTTTATATGGAGTCTTCAATTTTCTTTCGACTGTTTTGTTTGTCTTGTTCTATATTTGGCCTAAAGAATATCTGATACAATTCCTGACAAGTTGAAATTGAGATAAAAACAACCCAAGAAAAAAAAAACTCCAAAAAAAGCAGAAGAGAAATGCTTAAAAAAAACAAAAAAAACAATTTCAATGTTTCATTCACAAAGGAGTTCAAAAAAGCCAATTCTATCAAGATAAAACAATTTTTCAAAGGAAACAATAAAGAAATTGTTTCTACTAACTGTTCTTTTGTTGTGATTTATTTTTTTTCAGAAAATGGAAAAAATGTGTAAGTGTTGATATAAGAATAAAACAATAAATCGAACCAATCTCGAAACAACGTATATAGGTTAAGGAAAAAGAGAGAGAGAGAAGAATGTATAACATATATACAATGGTGAATAAAAAGAACACAACTTAAATGAAGCTTGCTAGTTGATATTAAAGACTCATATTTGATGGGGCAGCTTCCATGATTCTCCGAAGTAGAATCCTCTTTGAAAACCTATATTTATGACAGAGTTATCTATCTCAGTTAGTGTATCTACAACCCAATAAAAAACATTTCCGAGCAACCAAGCTTGTTTTAAGTATATCTCTGTTTTGCATTTCATCAGTATTTAGCACTTCTCAATAGTTCACTTTTCTTCCAAATTGATTTATCAGGATCAGTGCTGGATTAAGCTAGTGCGAGACCAGCAGCATATGTTATAAAGGGGCCCTAAATTTGAAAAAATACACATAATATTAAAACACATCAATTTTTTTACTTGCAAAAAAATTAAATTTTTTCATTTGCTATACAGCCAAATAATATGACAAATATGTCTGACATTTCAGCAATCGTATTAATCATTGCTACCCACAACACGGGTTTAAATACTGTTGCTGGGTTTAGGTTATTCATGTGTTCAGACATTTATATGTATCTATCTATGTATCCACACTTAGCCCTAACCGTTCATAGTAGAAACTTGAAATTGTGCACACACACTCCCCTCAATGAGTAGGGAAAATGTTGTTTTTTTTTAAATTTCTCCCTTAAATAGGTTTTTAGTGGGGGGTTCAAGTTACAATGTAAGTTTAATCTAAATTGATCCTTTAGTTTGTGTCCAGCAGCATTCTCACTTGTTTCTTAGAA
The DNA here is from genome assembly GCA_006491835.1 of Architeuthis dux. Lineage (NCBI taxonomy): Eukaryota > Metazoa > Mollusca > Cephalopoda > Oegopsida > Architeuthidae > Architeuthis > Architeuthis dux. The sequence continues at coordinate 408,918 of VCCN01004703.1, forward strand.
TTTGAACTATTTAATCATCACTGTTTAATTTACAAGGTAAAAAGAAGCATATATAGGTGGCAGTGATTCATAATTTACCTTGGAATGCTAGTTACTTATATTTTCTATAGTTTTGAGAAAGGTCATTAACATTCAAATAGTTCTTCTTTGTTGTTTGTGTTGTTAACACAACGTTTCGGCTGATCCATTCTTCGACAAGACAAGGATAAAGAAACCACCGAATCAAACATTATAAGGGTTACCTCCTTTGAAATTAAAAACTTCTGTTTATCCCATCACATTCGGATCTGAGGAAGGCCAAAGAATGGATCAGCCAAAACGTTGTGCTAACAACACAAACAAGAAGGAGTTCAATCGTCCTAAGATCTATTTGAATAGTATTACTTAGTTTTCGTTTTGATCTTTGTGCAGGGGCTATGACTTCAGTTTCAAATACCTTCATATTTACCACACTCCCATTAATTATTGTGTAAAAATAACCCCAATTAAGGTAATAATTGACTAAAATTGCTAACCTTAAACACCCAGTCGTTCATAAAAGTTGAAGACAGTATAGTACTATAGAAATAGATCAAGTGATGAATCACTGAGTAGGACTTAATAGCTTGCTAGCATTTAGCGCGGGGCCCTTGATAATATGCTAGTGTTGCTACATAGATATTCCGGCACTGCTTCTCAATAGTTCACATTAAGATTTCCAACTTCTTCCAAATTTATTTATCCGGATGTCATCGACAGATGTTTGAGGTTCTGGTCTGACATCAATTTTGCACTTTTTTAAAGTTATTAATGAGTTTATTTGATTTCTTTTGAATCCAAAATATCAGACAATTTCAATAACTAGATACCAATTAATACAATCTTTAAAAATTCTATTAATAATGAACAAAGAGATTTTAAAAAGAAAAATAATTATTAAAACTTGAATATATACAACTGAAAAAAACAGAATTAATGGAAATATATTTATTGCAAATTATAAAATCTGGCTAAAAGCATCATTTTATATGATTAGGAATATCATTAAAAATAGATTGGGCTACAAAAATCTTTTTAAAGCTACAATTATGAGTTTGAATCATGCAAGATTGAAAAAAAACAACATCCTTTTGAGATTTGTAATATAATGGCAACAACCGTATGCGCAGGTTCTGCTCTACTGACTGAGCTAATGAAGATCTCATGGTAGGCAGGAGTCTTTTAATCCTACACTGACTTCTCTACTCTCACATTCGTATTTTAGGCACGAATATAATATGGTTCTCTATGTCGACAGTATGAAATCAAATGATGAATAATTTTATATCCGACAGAATATGATAATTATAATGACATTTATTAGTTGAGAACCTATATTTACCTGGCGCCAGTATGAGCCACTGCTAAATGAGCAGCCTAAACCATAAATGTGAATAAATAAATGAACTGTGCAGGGATCGAACCCGCGTCCACTCTGGAAGCAACCTTATACACAGGTTCTGCTCTACCGACTGAGCAAACGATGATCTTATATAATTCCAACAGTATGAATCTGCCCAATATGTGGTCCTAATTATCCACTTGAAACGGAGGGGGTTTTCTCCTCCCACCTGGTTGAGAACCTCTGTTCTAAAGCAAAGTTTGGGTTATCTTAAGATAGTATTGGCACATCATGGATGAGTTATAATGATGTTTCAACTCCCAAACCAAGTTAGTATCTAATGAAGACTTTATAGAGAAGACACATTGCTATGGTTATATATTATGCACTTATAGATAAAGTTATGATCAGTATTTGGATAATGATATCCGATAGGATGATATTAATGACAATGTGGAAAGACAAATTGTTTGAAAAATTAACAATTTACTGACATGTTTTGCTGGTTACGGCTTCATCAGAGTAATAACGAAAAAAAACAAAATGAAACACGGAAAGTTCAAAGCTTGAAATTACTGGGTTTTTTGTGATACAATAGCAATATTGACGCTTAACATTTAGTATGTAACGATGACGTAAAAATGAATTTCAAGCTTTGAAATTTCTATGTTTCATTTTGTTTTTTTGTTATTACTTAGATGAAGCTGTAACCAGCGAAACAAGTCAGGAAATTGTTAATTTATTTTGTCATTAATATCATATAAATTTATGTTTGTCAGTATTTTTATTTATAGCTTATAACTGATCCTGTTTCCATGTTCAAAATGATTGTGTAGTCTATGAGATTATCTCTTAAATTCATAAACCTCCTGAGATTAACATTTAAATTTTCTTACATGAATTTAAGAGTTAATCTAGTTATACCATTTTTAACTCATTGTACTGATGAGTTCTTGAGTACAATAGAAATAGGGCTGAATAATTTAATTTTCCTAGTAAAAGTTATGCTATTTAAAATTTAAAAAAAAAATAGTTTTAATTTTTATTTATTATTTCAAGTTTTGTCTAAAAAGCCATTATCAATTTCTTTTAATTTATAATAAATGACATGTCAGGTCACATGGATTAGTTTAAATTTTTACAAAAACTCCAGAGAAAATGAATGAGAAGTTTGTTTTTTTGAAAAGCTTTATATGAGACTCTGTATAATAAGGTAAATATTGAATGTTTTATGAATTTTTTATTAAAATCATCTTTATTTTTGTCCGAATTTCGGAGCTTTTAAACTATTCAAGCCTGTTTTTTTAAAGGGTTACAAAACAAAGGTAGCAAGAACATAATGAATTTAAATCTGACTTCACATCAAGGAATTTTCTTATTTTGACTGTTTTTATTCTGTTTAATTCATTCATGTTCCCCGTTTTTCCATTTGTATTTAGAAAGTCCTCCTGTCTCAGACACATGACAGGCACCCTGGGTGACTGTCCGTATTTTTAGTACCTTAAGCTGGCCTTGATTTTGTAACTGATTCAGTCTTCTGACAGCAAAAACTGATGGTAATCAAATTGAGTAATATTGTAATGGTCAAACTGGTAATATATAAAAAAAAGAATTGAAAGACTAAAAAAAACAATTACTTTTGACAGCATGCTATGGTCAGGCAAAGGCTAGCAGCTGTGGACAGAGATATTATATAAAGAGTGGTCAGGAATGTAATTGGTTAAAAGTGGAGAATGGCAAAGATGTATTGCAAGACTCTGAGAGTTACCATTGTGACAGGGTGAATAAATGTCATGTGAGTTAAGCTGTAATGCACAGATCTGTGTCAGGCACAGATCGAACCCTTGATTCACATGCAGAATCTGGTCAAGCCTTTTGTTCAAGATTAATCAAAAAGATGAAAATAAAAGGACATGAATTGAAATCAGGCTAAAAGTACCAGTTGTGTTCTTAGCCAAATTTTCTCAGTGATCTTTTTTCTTTTTCTTTTTCTCTCTCTGCCCAATCGTAAAGCATATTGTTCTTGACATAAAATGCAATATTACTCAGCTCCAATGAAACCCCTCAAGAGTGGAATTGCTTCTGAGGGATGATTGACAGTTGAAACGGAAAACCCATCTAATCCCAAAATGGACCATGTGACATTTTGGTAGTAATATTTCTTCTGTGTAGCATCAGCCGATTTCAAGGAAAGACAATCAAAGCTTTCCAATGGAATGTGAGTTGACCAGGGTACCACGACTTTTTATGGAACATTTCATTGAAAGTGCAAAATGCGCACATATACATACTCATACATGCCACAAACTCACACATGAGCACATACACACCACAAACTCACTCACACACACACACACGAGTACATGCAATCTATTAAAAATCAATTTATTGTCCGAGAAGAAAAGCTCTATTCCAAAGGGTTAAAATCACCAGTGGCAGAACAAGGAGGAAATAATAAAAAAACAGGTCTGCTTAGTCACTCAATAGGAACCGTTACATGATCAATGTATTTTGGCAGTATGCCATGTTGGGGTGATCAATTAAAAAATTGGAAAAAAAAAGCATGAATGCTGCCAGTCACAAACTAAGGGATCACTTTAGCATAAACTTACATTGGAAATTGAACCCCCCCCCCTAAAAACATATTTAGTTTTTTTCAAAAATCAAAAACAAAAACATTTATTTCTAGACACAAGGAGTACATGTTTAAATTTTCAGCCCTCTAGCTTTATTGGTGCGGCCTGTATGCCAGACCAACTTAAAACTGAAGAAATCTATTATGACCGTTTTGGTTGACGGTTTCTCATTCCTTAAAGTTAACAGGAAATGCACTAGAAGTATATGTTTATATATTTATCATAACTCAAGTGTGAAGTCTTTCTGTGTGCACAACACAGAGTGTTTTTATTTGAAATGTTATATTGATAAACTGCAGGATGGTGCTGTCTCTGGCTATTTTGGGAGTCAAACAAAAGTGTTATAAATCAAAATTTAAAATAGAGAACTAAATAAAAAGCTGTAGCTAAAAAGAAATACTAATCAATACAAGAGCTAAATTAAACACATTTATTTATATATAATTGGAGTTGAATAGGTATATGTACTGAAATGTATGAATGTGTAATAGGCAGATATGAACTTATATTACAATGTACACACCTGCAGGGGAGAGACAGACAGGAATACTTATCTAAAGGCAGTTGTTCTATTTACTTTTGCAAATATGTATTAATAAGTATACACAGAAGCATAACATGTGTGTGTGCATTATATATATATATACACACACACACACATGATGTTAGGCTTCTATGTATACTTATTAATATATATTCATAAAAGTAAATAAATGTGTGTGTGTATATAGGCAGATATCCACTTATAATACAATGTACACACATGCCTGAGAGAGAGAGAAATACTTATTTAAAAGCAGTTTTTCTATTCACTTTTATGAATGTATATTAATAAGTATACATATAAGCCTAACATTATATATATATATATATATA
>VCCN01004703.1:414235-425708 GCA_006491835.1 Architeuthis dux
ACACACACACACACACACAGAAAGGGGATGAAGCAAAAACTACGTTTTTAAGCATATAACAGACTGGTTTTCAACAGATGCAAAAAAAGTTTGGGGGAAAATTTTTGAAGGAAAAATAAGGATAAGTGGTTTATTTTTGCATGGATGGAAAAATAAAATGATGAAAAATAAAATAAAAATGTTTAAAAAAAGGAAAAAAAAATAAAAAATAGAACAAGAAGCATTGTCAACAAAATGCTAAGGCTGGCGGCCATTAACAAAAATGTCTCCTTGCCACTTGTATACCTTTTTTATGATTATTTCTTTCCTTGGTTTATTGTTTTCTTATAAAATAGACAATGCATCTTTCTTGTTTTTATTGTTTGGTATCTGCTTATTCAATACAGTTTTTGCCCATCAAATCTGAAATAAACTATTTTATTACAAACATTATATAAAGAGGATAAATCCTTAAAAACTGATAAAAAATGAATTAAATCCCATAATAAATAAATAAATTAGAGAATATTACCAATTTTTTTTCCTCCCAAGGGGATGGACTGGTGCTTAGACTAATAGAATGCATGTGTGACAGAAAAAGATTACAAAATGATATCCTCAAAGCAATAGGCAGAAAATGATATCCTCAAAGCAATAGGCAGAAAATTATTCCAGCACAACTTATTTCAATAGTGTATATCCATACTAATAGACTTATACCATTTTTTTGTTCATTCACCCAAGTGAAGAAGTGGTCTGCCTGGTGAGTTGGTCAGTATCTAGTACAGCCTTTCTCAACCTTTTTAGACTGGAGGAACCCTTGAAATAACTTTCATATCTCAAGAAATCTCTGCATAAATTGTTTTTTGTTTTGTTTTTTTATTTTTACTACTGACGATATATAAATCAATAAATATAAAAAATCAGAAATGCAAATTATAAGTATTTTATTATATTATCTGAGATTATAACCTTTTTAGAAATTTTTCCTTTAAAAAACTGAATATTATAACAATTGTAAAATAATGGCAGCCGCTGATTTTTTTCGGTTGCTAAAAGTTTTGGTGCATCTAGTGTCAAATGTTATCAAGACAGAGATTGCTACTCGTTATATAAAAGAAACGGCAAATGAAGCAAAAGTCAGGGTTTTTTTCAGGCATGTATAAAATTTTTGTGGGACCCCTAACAACCTCTTGCAGAACCCTAGGGTGCCACGGTACCCTGGTTGAGAAAGGCTGATCTAGTAGGTAATTATTTAACAACTAGCATATTACCAGTCAAAAATGATGGGATTATTTACATATGGATAAATTATACAAATATATATCTTAGTATTAATGTGTTTATTGCAAACAAACAAAAAACACATCCCTCAAAAGAAATTTATTTTAGTCGATTTTCTACAACTCTTCATAGTTTCTGTTTTTTAATAATTTTAAAACAATAAAGCAACAGAATTAGATAAAAAACGTACTTCAGTTTTATTCATGAAAAATCAGAGATGCCTATATTTAGTAGAATTGTTTTCCATTCTACTACTGAGAGCAGTAGTAGTAGTGGGTGTAGACGCAAACACACAGACACAGTAGAGCCTTTCTTTACCTCTTCCTCTCTTTTTGTTTGTTTTAGCCTAATAAAAACCAACCAACAAACAAACAGACAAAAAAAGTGACATGATCTTTGATATTATAAGATTATAGGGTCTCTAAGTAGACAGAGAGAAAATTGATTTCATATCTGAGCAAAGAAACTTTTCTCTAATAGTCTTGGACTATTGATCATATTCTTTTTGTTGCTTTTATTGTTACAGAAGAGTCAACTTGGAACTATTAAGACCATAGGTATTCATAACTACTTAATAGTGCAAATTTTACAAGTAAACAATTGTACTAACTGGAACATGAATGGTTTGAATACCTAATTATAAACTTGTATGGAGTTGAAACATGGAACCTTACATTGACTCTCAAACTAAGAACCATACAATGTGCTCAATGCTAAACATCACATGGAGAGATCACAAGACAGTACAGCATATTAGAGAAAAGACAGGAGTCAGAGATATCATAGAATCTATTAGAAAACTCAAATGGCAATGGACAGGCCATGTTGCAAGAATGTCAGACAACTGCTGGATATCATGACTCACAAGGTGGATCCCCAAAGATATGTGCATCTGCTGCCACTCTTCTGGGGCGGTGGGGAATTCAGAATATATCTTAACCCTGTTACACGCTAGGCATTCCACCCGCCATTTGTAGAGTAAGCAAGTACGACACACTGTATTATTTTGATGTCAAAAGGTGCACTTAACCGTTGATGGAGACACATGACCTGACCATGGGGTGACACAATGGAGTGAGCCCCAGTGAATAATAATGCAGTCTTTTTATATGGGAACATTAAGTTGAGATTATGTAAAACAATTGTACTGACGATTTAGACAGGTTCAGGAGATATTGGCGAATTTGGGGAAGGTCTACGTCCAACGACAGCCGTTAAAATGCTGATAAAGTCTATGCTAATATACTGAGTTATCCGAGCAATCTCCTTTTTTGGCAGTTATTTTTTTTTATAATATAGGTTGTATCACAAGAAATGTCAGATTTTAACAAAGAAGAACAAAACATTATATTTTAAACAATTATAATGTTCTTTTCTATTGTTCTTTTAAATAAAATATGCCATTACACCAGTGGTTCTTAACCTTTCTTTTTACTCCATACCCAGCAGAACACCTCAAAGGATTTGATGTCCCCCTTTACTATAAGAAAACAAATTTGGTGTTGAAAAGGTATAATAATATAATGATAAATTCAGAAATTTACAAAAATTTAAAGTTTATATGAGGAAAATAACTGTAAAAAAAATGATTTATGAACATTAGGGCATTTATCATGAAAAATTCAATAACAACGCAATTAACTCATCACTTTTATACCTCACAAAATTGATGATTTGAACACTAGTTACTATGGAATCTATAGTAAAATAAGTAATTAATAGTATTTTGTAATTGGGAATTAATCAGTTAAGCCTTAACCGACTCTTTTTGTTCTTCACACCCAAATTCTAAAATGCCACCCTATATATTTAAATTGCGCCCTATGTTCAGAATCACTGCCTTATAGTTATCATAAAGTATACCTTTGTCATCACTATTAATGATATTTTAGAAATACATTGTTATTGTTCCAGGTAGTGATGAGCAGACCTCAAAATAACTGTCAATTCATGTGCAATCCATTTGTCTAAGTTTTTCAAGTTTCTTATCATAGCTAGATCATAAGAAACAGTCATAGAACAAATTCCAACGTTGGCCAAAAAAGCCCAAATTATTGTTCCAGGATTATCTTCCACAAATTTTCGCAATTGCCGATCGTTATTGACATTTCTGAGTCTTCCTTGATGCTCATTTTGAATATTTTTATTTCAAGAGTAAAATTTCTTGTTTTGTTTGCTTGTTAGCAGTTTTTTTTCTCTAATATCAAAGTAATGTTTCTCTCTGCTTCAACTGCATTACTGTAATATATACACAGACAGGGAAATTGTTTGTTTGCTTGAAGTATACTAAATCATAAGCAATTGGAAAAAAAACCCTTGTATTCATTCAAACAATTATCAAAACCCAGTCATTGTCTACAAAGTCACACGTACCCACAGGGTAACACACTTCATTCATTCATAATGCAATAATCCTATTTTTTTATTATTTTTTATTCAAAATTTGCCATTGTTCAGATTGGTATCAAAACATTGGCAAGTTCTGAATCAAAGAGACTGAAACGTCCTGTGGGTGGCATCCCACTGGATAAACCCAACAAATAGACATTCTTTAATTATCCTTTCTGGCATTATGCCGTCGCCGTCTATGAAGTTTTGAACCTAAATCAAGCTCTCCTCTTTTTTAGACTGTCCCAAGGCTATGGAACCCATGCTATAGAATTCTGCTCAAAAACATTTGTTTGTACTTGATAAATTATTGGAGCGATTGGAGTTATCTTGATGGAGATCAATTACCTTGTCTGATTTTTAGATGTGCAAGCATGACCGTCACTGACTGACACACTCCCACCACCTCTCATTTCCTCCCCCTCCTTCTATATTTGTCTGAAAGTGCAAGGGAGAGAACTCTGCGTTTTTGAGAGTAATATCCTTTGCTAGATCTTCACACAAGGATCTATGAGATCGAACTCATACATCTATGGTCTGACTTTCAGGCTTGTTGTTTTCCCAGTTATGCCTGCTAAAGTTCCCAATACCATCTTTTGCACAATGTTAGGAAATCTTAGAAGTGTCTTTGATAGAATGACAAAAAACATGCAAAATATTTCATCATCATCAGCCTTTTCCGTCATTGGATATAGACCTTCCCCAAGATTCGCCAGACCTCTCTATCATGGGTGTCGTGGAGCCAATACTTTCTGAACTTGTCTAGTTCGTCACGCCATCTTATTTTTTTGCTGGCCACAGTTTCGCATATGATCTCTGGGGATCCACAGTGTGAGACGTGATGTCCAGCAGATGTCTGACATTCTTGCAACATGACCAACCCATTGCCATTTCGTTTTTTTTTTAATGGATTCTATGATATCTCAGACTCCTGTTTTTTTTCTCTAATATACTGTGTTGTCTTGTTATCTCTCCATGTGATGTTGAGCATGGTTCTCATGTTTTGGTTTGGTTCCATGTTTCAGCTCCATAGGTGACTATCGAGAAGATGCATTGGTTGTATAACCTTCTTTTTAGGACTAATGGGATTTTCTTGTTCTTGAAGGTTGAGCTTGCTCTTCCAAAAGCTTGCCAACCTAGAGTGATTCTTCACCTGATTTCTTCTTCTTTTGAGGATTTCATGGAGATTCGTTATCCTAGGTAGATGTAGTGGTCTACTTTCTTCAGCTCTGCGTTATGAACATTAAGAAGGTCCCCGTATTGACAGACTTTTTTCTGTGCTCAGATCAACAAAGGTCATTATTAGAGTTATTTCACATATATAAATTCACTGATACTTCTTGTTCATATAGTGCACATGATCATTTGTGTTGAGAAGAATCAAATGAAGAAGGTATTTTTTATCCCTAAATTTACAGTAATAACAGTCATGTCCTATTTTTCTGTGTGTTGTTGAACATACAGGTATAACGTGATTAGTTCGATTAATTTATTCCAAGATGTTCAGTACTGTTCAAAACCGCACTTTTCAAGGTCTTATTATAATCTGATGTTTTTTTTCCAGCTGATACTGTTGCATTAATTTGTATAGCAATACGTTAATTGTACTACATCAACACCCGCACTATTCAAGGTATTGCTGTATAGTGAACAAGACACTCCTTTTGCTGCCACTGCAGATATTCCCTTTTATTTTGGCCTACATTCATACAGGCACTTGAAGACTGGTTTCAAATCTGTGGTAGGGAGGTAGAGAGAGAGAGATTGGTAAATAGAAATAGGAATAAATAGAGAGGGAAAACAGGGAAAGAGAGGAATAAATAGAGAGGGGAAACAGGGAAAGAGAGGAATAAATAGAGAGATAGGCAAAGAGATATCTATATATATATATATATATATATATACACACACACACACACACACACACAGAGTTCATCAGACCAAATGTGCAGTTTAAGAAACGGCAAAATAGTTCCCTTTTTATAAACAATACAGTAAAAGAGAGCGAACAATTAAACCCTGTGAATGAACAACAACATTATTGCGTCTATGGCAATTGCTTTACCTCTCACTGCTCGTCTTTTATCCTTTATTTCACTTGTTTTAACCGAGCAGAGAGAGAGCACAAGCTCAACTGACAGTTCCGCACTTATCGATCTGTCTATCAGTGAACAACCTACGGCTGGTATTACGACAAAGTCATCAATGCTGATGGGCCGAGTGACAGATAGAGAGACATGGACAAACAAACAAACAAACAGACTTGGTATAGCATGACGCAGAGATATCGGGTTCCTGACAAATAACAGAATGGCAAATCTATACAGCACGGTACCACAACTTTTTATTGAACGACGTTTCATTGAAAATGCAAAATACACACATACATGCCACATATGCACACATATACACTTACACATGTACACACATACACATTTACACACCACATACATACACAATGTTGTTCAATGAAAAGTCGTGCCACGATAGAGCACATGTTAGATTTGATTGTTTTCCTCATGTGAAGCATCAGGATGGATTTAGAAGTAGATCAGAAAATGCTGTACAGTGTTGTTGTGTGCATCTGGCAGTGAGCGATAGATTATAACCAAAGCAAGACAATGGTAGTGCACAATGCAACTGGGATCTGACAATGGAAACAAATGCCAGCTTAGTATATACATACGTAGACTACTTGGCCAGTACAGCAGCAGCAGGAGCTGCAGCAGCAACAATTAGCAAATTACTGCTCTCCCCCCACCCAGCCTTACCCTCTGCATATTTAAACTATCTATCTTTTTTTTTTATCTCCCCATCTCTGAATCTGAATCTATATCTGTTTATCTCTCTCTTCCTCTTCATGTCTTCCTCTATATCGATCTATATCTCTTTATCACTCTTCTCTATCTCTCGTTTCTCTATATCTATCTCTCTTCTCTATCTCTATCCCTTATCTTTACTTTGCTAAGTAAAAGAAATGTTGCCAATAGAAATGGATACGTTGTATGATTTACGCTTTTCGATTAAAAGCAACATACCAGACTGATAGGAATTAGATTTGAGAAGGTGGGGCGTGGGGGAGACAACACAGTGGCATTTGGTAGGTGTGATTGTTATGAGCAGATCACAAATGATCCTTGTTGGTATCAATAACAAATGTTCATAAACGGATTTGTTTGGCCTGATCTTTTCTTCAATAACAATGATCAGAAAAGATGACACTGAACTCCCGAGGAACCGACAGAAAGAAGATAAATGAGAAATCTTGGCTTCATTAACTTCCAATTAAAATAAAAGGCTAGTCTTATCCTCTTTTAGTAGTTAGCACAAAAGAATATTTCCAAAACTAATTAATACTAGCATTCCAAGAGAAATTATGAATCACCGCCACCCATATATTCTGTGTTGGGGGTGAGTTAGAAAAACGGGTGATCAATGAATAAGTTACTTCTCTTGCCTTTTGTTTGGCTGTGGCCACTAAAAAAGTCTGAATTTTCAAAAGACAAGCGGGCACAAACTAAGAGACCAATTTAGCATAAACTTACTTACCTCTAAAAACCTATTTTGGGGGGAATTTTAAAAAAAAACAACATTTTCCATACTCATTGAGGGGAGTGTGTGTGCAAAATTTCAAGTTTCTACTATGAATGGTTAGAGCTGGGCAAAGTCTGAATACATAGATACATATAAATGTGAGAACACATGAATAACCTAAACCCAGCAATAAATCAGTGTTGTGGGTAGTGGTGATTAACTAATAAAGCTGTTATGGTGAGCATCTATTCGTACATGAATGTGTATGGGGTGGTTTGTTGATATTAAATGGCTGGATACTTTCCAAACAAAAATAGCCTACTTAGGGCAATAGCGCCTTAGTCCCTTCAAAGTATTCCCCTTGGGTTCTCGCACACTTATCCCATGTCCTTTCTACTTCTCAAAACAGTCTGCAAAGTCCTATTTTGGGATCGCCATCAGCTGCCTTGTTACGTTCTCCTTAAACGGTATGAATTCTCCTCCCTTTCAATGGCAAAATGTCAGAAGTCATAGGTAGCTAGATCTGGACTGTAGTTGGGAGAGACAGACCTGGGTGATTCAATGTTTTGTCAATCAAAACCTGTACAAGATGTGAAGAATGGGAAAGTTTGATCATTGTGAATGTGATGATGACACAGTACACAAGCTTACTCAATGGCGACTGATTGCAAGAGAACGCGAGGGTGACCCGAGATGATCTGGCCACAGACAGTGAGAGGGATCAACAGAAGGTGGAATGACACCAGCAGACTGGCTGAGGACTGTACATAGTGGAGTGCCTTGACTGCCTCACATGTCGCACAGCAGGGGAGCAACCAAGTCTGGTGGTGCTGGGGCCTGCAAGGCTACAGGGAAAGGAGATGAAGATTTATGGAAACTTGCGGTCACTCAATCTCCAGCAATGACCACCAGACATCTCTATAGAACATACAAATGCATGAAATATAATAATAATCACAGGTCTGGTTAGTTATTCAATGGAAACCATCACATGACCAACATCTTTTGGTAGCAGGCTGTGTTGGGGGTGATCAATTAAAAAATTTGAAAAAGCAGTGATCAATAAATCAATTACTTCTCTCGCCTTTTGTAGGTTATGTTGGGTGGTTTTGGTGCGCCCTGTATGCGCGCTAGCCAGACTGACTTGAAAACTGAAGAAACCTCGATTGACAGTCCTTAATAATAAAGAGAACTTTTCATTGGCTGACAGCTTACTGTATCTTATAGGCATGGGAAATGGAATAAATAGTATTTATATTAGTCAGTTGGTATTAGACACTATAATCAGATTGTTATTAGAATCCGTCAACCAAAACTGACACCAAAATTGTCAACATAGGTTTCTTCAGTTTTTAAGCTTTTGGCTGGCTATCGATATATGTATGTATCGCACGTACAGGTCGTACCAATGGAGTTAGAGGGCTGAAAATTTAAACTTTTATGCCTTATTATGTCTAGAAAACATTTTGTTTTTTTAAACCCCCCCAGTAGATTTTTAGTGGGTGGTTCAATTTGCAATGTAAGCTAAATTGGTCCCTTAGTTTGTGTCTGGCAGCATTCTATTTTAAAAAATAAAAATAAAAATAAAAATAAACTTTCACCAAAGTCGCATTAAATGACCCATCAAGGGTCGCTATGCCACTAAACAAATCAATCAATCAATCAGCTTAGTAAATACAGGCATCCTCCGTTATAATGCGGGTGTTGATGCTCTTGGACCATATTGATAGCTGCCAAGTTGGAATGCTGGGTAATGATGAGGATTGGCACTGGGTGGATAAACAATATCAAATTGTACTGCCAGTGGCGTAGCTAGGGACTTGGGGGCTTGGTTCCTTGAGAGGCTCCCTTCAACATTCAGTGAGATTTGATGAAAAAAGAAAATTTGCAATAAATAAACATGTACTATCACTTAATTGGTGAAAAACAACCCCAAAGGCTGAATTATTATTTATGCAATTCATGTATGTATATATCCTTTCTATTGTATAATATCAGTAGAAATGCAGTAGGTCAGCTTTTAGGGGCCTCCCTCCATTGGGGCTCCGGGGGAACATTTTCAAATAGCCCTCCTGCTCAGCTAAGCCTCTGTGTACTGCTGTTGCAAGCTGTCAAATCATTTGGATAGAAGTGAAAACTCACTATTGTTCTCTAAGCATAAGGTAATTAGTGAAGGCTTATAATTAACTTTAAGCTCAGAAACCTTTAATGCTTTTTTCACCATGTCCATGTCACTGTAGAACAGTGTTTCTCAAATGGGAGGTGCTTGGCTCCCTGGGTTGGAATTTCAGTCAGGAAAGTGACATATAATGGTGAAAAGATTTCTAGATGAAAATTCAAAGTGGGGGAGAGATTGAAGAAACCTGGGGTTGCAAGGAGTGTAATGTGACCTGGGACTCTGGGAACCACTGCTATAAAAGATCTTTTCACAGGAACATGGCTAAAAAGAAATCTAAAAAACAGAGGTGGGTGAGGGGAAAAGATGTCATATCCAGATGTGTAACTAGAGATAGCTAAGGATTTGAGGGCCCCCTCCAACATTTAGTGAGATCTGATGATAAAGGAAAATTTGCAATAAATAGACATGCACTATCACTTACTTGGTGAAAAGCAACCCTAAAGGCTGAATTATTATTTATACAATTCATGTATGTACAAATCCTTGTTATTGTATAATGTTAGTAGAAATGTAGTATGTGAACTATAATTTATAAAAGCTTTATAAATTATAATACATACTACATTTGGGTCCCAGGGGGCGTTTTCAAATACCCCCCCCCCAATCTACACCACTGGTTAAATCCCTTATAGGTAGGAAGTGACTGGTCTTGGGTTGGCCCCCCACTTTTATATGCTTTAATGTAGGGGTGTAGCTGATATATGATTGATTATCTCTGATTTTCGAGAAAAAAAACTATGCCGTAAAAGTATAATAATTTTGAACATGGCAGCTTTTAATGTAGTGTTTCGGCACAAGAAGCCTTGGACAAAAGGGGAGACGACCTCTCTTTCCATTTGATGATCGCTAGGGAAGGAGATGTTCATCCTCTAATTATAAAACTGACCAGTCCCAGTATTTTATTCAATTTAGTAAAGTATTATACTTATATTTTAAAAATCATTCATATAAATTGTGTATATCAACGTGGTAAAGTATACAAATGAAGATTTCTCGTCACATGCATTTCGAGTCCCCCCCCCCCACACACACTTTCTAAGAACTAGAAACGCCACTGAGGGGGACCCATGATTGAATAGGGTTTTACCATTTTATTAAGAGAATCAATACTGATCTTTCAGCCAGAAAATGAAAAAAGATTAGACATAAAGAGTGTTTTTGGTCTGACCCTGAATGCACAGGAAGTTACAACAAAGAAACAGGTCTGGTTAGTCACTCAATAGAAACCGTCACGTGACCAACATCTTTTGGCAGCATGTCGTGTTGGGGGTGACCAATTAAAAAAATTGGGAAAAAGAGTGATCAATGAATAAGTTACTTCTCTCGCCTTTTGTTGGATCACTAAAAAGTCCAAATTCCCCCCCCCCCAAAAAAAAAATGAATGCTGCCGGACACAAACTAAGGGGCCAATTTAAACGTTTTTTTTCTAGACACAATGTGGAGTAAATGTTTGAATTTTCAGTCCTCTAGCTCCATTGGTGCAGCCTGTATGCTCAATACATACATAGCCAGCCAGCAAAACCAACTAAAAACTGAAGAAACCTATACTGACAGTTTTGGTTGACGGTTTCTAATTAGACATAAAGAGTGTTCTTGGCTTGACCCTGAATGCACAGGAAGTTCCAACAAAGAAATAAAGAAAGATATATCACTGGTCAGCAGCAGAAAAAAAAAAAAACAACAGTAGAATGGCCATAAAATTCTGAACCATTTAAAGAAAAGGCAGGGAAATAAACGGAATGAAAAAGCAAGAAAAAACAGGTTTGTAAAGAATAAACTGGCCCCCTGCTGCTTATCTTCAAGCCCTGAGCTTGGAAATATCCAAATATTTATATTTTGTTGAAGAATCAGTTTTTATAGTTAGCTGTAGAGCAAGATAAGGGGAGATGAGTTAAGAAGGGGGACAAAAATGAACAGTTCCTCTCTCCACCATTTCGGGGCTTTGGTGGATTAGAAAGGGCAAAAGATGGAAGGGGGGGGGTAAAGAAAAAGTGGAAAAGGGAATTTGAATGAAATCATTGTTGAATCTAATCTGTTGGTAGAAACTTCTGTGGAAAAAAAAAAGGATTTGTTGTTAAAACCCGGCTACAGAGAACGAGCCCTTTTCTT
>VCCN01004703.1:440662-459276 GCA_006491835.1 Architeuthis dux
AAAATTATCCATTATTTGATTTCATATATATATGTGTGTGTGACATTTGACAGTTGCTTCATGATAAACTCTAAAAGAATAACACCTATCACACAGTAAAATAAATCAATGAATAACTTGGGCTACAAGAAATATAGTTGGACTCAACTTTGACCCAAACCATTTCCTTGAATAATAAGGACAATGTGAAATAAATCATTCGAGCAGAATCGAAATTAAGTGGGTATAATTCTCTAGTTGGGAAAAAAAAAAAAAGAAATTCATTTTGCTCAACATTTTTCAAGTCATAGAAATATTATCTTGATTTATTCTTTATTAGATGAAGCATTGTCTACCATCATTAATTTTTTACTAGGATTTCTTTCATCTTAATTTTAGTTGCTTTTCATCACAATTACTCAGACTGTGGGTGAGACTTCAACTCACATCTCTTTAACCTCGGAAAGCCTGCTTATATACGTCAACTGCCGCTGGCTTTTTTTAGGTTGATAAAAATTCTGGTGCTCCTAGAGTCAAATATTATCAAGACAGGGACCACTACCCAAATGAAGCAAAAGTCATATGTTTTTTTTCACACATGTATAAAATGTCTGTAGAACCCCTAACAACCTCCTGCATGACCCTGGTTGAGAAAGGTTTGTCTTGATCATTAAATCTTCACGACTGGTTCCAGGAGATTCAAAAATCCTTCACTTCAGACCCAATGTTGGATTTCAGCCAATCATCCAAGCAGAACTTGAAAGCTTCATCTCTCAAGCTCATCTTATGGGTATTTATTTACTTTTACCGATCCTGTAACTCAGTGCAGGCTCGTTGGGGAACCACAAATGATTTCATGGGTGTGTCAAGGGTGAGATAGCTTGACAGAGCCTATCCCTCTTCAGGCTGATTTGGAATCAGAGCTGTCCATCTCCTAGACTGGTTGCCAACCATAGCTATAGAGCCCAGTCTGCCCTACTATTTACCCATAGCTGGGGGGGGGGAGATGGATTCATGCCTTTCCCAAGGGCATTAGTGCAAAGTAAACACAAACTGTCTTAGCCAGAGTTTGAACTCAGTTTGCCAATTCCATTCTCCATGCTGTTCACCGTTCGGCCATTCCGGGTATTTATTGAGTTTAGTTTGATTTGGCACATAATGCTACAAGTGTGTGGAGCATCCAGTGTGAACTGAACTCACTACACAGCTTAGTCTGACACTTGGCCACATGTGTGGAGTACCTAGTGAAGATTGAAATCACAGCACAGTAATAATGGTCAGCTCCACTGGCTTGTTAACTATTATCCCACAGTAAGGCACCCAAAGCTATTTTTAAGTTTAGCCTCGTTTTCATTCACAGGAGAAGTTTCAACAGATATTGCAAAAGAGTAGAGGCGCAAGCGGCATAACATTTAACAGACAATGGAAACGACAAGCCAAGTTCAAACGTTCATTTCACACTAATGCCCTCGGGAAAGGCATAAATCCATCTCTTCCCCCTCCCAACTATGGGTAAAATAGCAGAGCAGCCTGGTCTCTTTGGCATTAGGAGGCAACCAGTCTAGGAGAAGGACCTTGCCCAGGCCTGCACCCTGGAGAGACTGAAAGCAAGTGCGGATCCATAGTCTCACAACTATTGCAAAACAAAAAGATACTTTAGCCATGCTGATATGATTGTGCACAGAATTAACAATAATTTTATTTTACATGCAATTCTAGATGATTTATTTAAGTAAAATAATTATAATAATTTAAAAATTAAGTAAATTATAGCACTCTTACAGATTCCAGATTTTTTAATTTGGTTTAAGAACAATTATTATCCATTGAATGTAAAATTGAAATGATTTATTTGTTTATACCACTCGAAGAATCAGATTTTGTATTGCCTAAGCGAAACATACTGCATACATGTATACACACGCGCACACAATGTTATATATATTTATATATGTGTGTGTATTTTGTGTTTTTAAAGAAACACAATATGTTGAATGCACATAGTGTTCAATATTTTAGTGAATAAAACAATAAAACAGAGCATATAAAAATGTTATATATGTTATGAGATTCGCTACAGATTGACAGTCCTTTTCATTGCCACCGGCAATTTATCAGGCGAATGGTTTAAAATCAAAAGAACAAATCATTTTATAAAAATATTTTTTGCATACAATACCACTATATTCAGCTCCTCCCACTTATATTTGTATTCTTATTATTCATTTTTCTCTCATGTAAAGAGGGATGAACCTTTTCTTAAGGCAAAAAAATAAAATTGCTGAAATGAAATATCACATAAAACAAACTGCAAGAAAATACTGATGGAATTCATTATATTTCATCATTTTTTCTTACTTTTTTCTTGATGTCCTTTACAAATATCTGCCTTGAACTCATCTTTCTTTAATTCTTGGTCAGGTTTTTTTCTTCTTTTTTCTTCAATGAAGGACATGTTTTGTTTTTTTCATTTTTATAAGAAAAGCAAAAAATTGATGCTATTATTCAGTGATGGAAATGGGTTTTAGGGACAAGGTATACAGTAAGGCTGTAGGATCTAGGATGTATGCTCGGGATCACATCCATCAAGGATGAGTGAAGTGTACTCATTGGGTATCTTTAAAAAATATAGCCAATTTCTGGGCCGTTTTGAACATACAAATTGAAAAGTAGGTATGCACCATAGCCCCGAATACCCCCATTTCCACCACTATCCCCATTATTTTATTAATTTTTGCTACTTTTTACTTTCATTTTAATTTTTAGTTGTTTTTATCACAACTTTGACCATCATACCATGGCTTCGAGTAAACAACGCAATCGGAAATAAAGAGTAAGCCTCAAGTGAGACTCGAAAATTTATAAAGTTAAGGACTGAAAATTAAGATGAAGGTAAAAAGTAGTAAAATTTAATCAAATAATGGGTTTACAATACTTCATATAATAAGATTAAATAAGAAAGAATTATTCTCTTCTTTGGTTCTTTTGGACTAACATTCGCATCTCCTTGACATATTTCATTCTAAAATATTGTAGATTTTATTATCAATAGTAATAGCATAGCACTTGTCAAGAAAGAAAAAAAAAAGCATTAAAAACTGAAGATGAAATAAAAATAAATAATTACCTGACCTTGGAAGGGAATTCAGACACTAGAAATGTCTCAAGTTCTCGAGAGAAAATAAACAACTTACCTGCAAAAGAAAAATGACAAATTTTAAAGAATGTTTTGTAAATATACAGTGAACAAAACAGAACAACAGAACAGAGAGCGAGAGCGAGAGAGAGCGAGAGAGCGAGAGAGAGAGAGAATATTTTACAGTATTTTTATGTGGCAAAGAAATTCAAAGATTTTATTTTATTTTTTATTTCATATGCGTCTGCTAATTCACTTGTTGTGCATTACTTCTTTGAAAACAGAACATTGAACAACAGGTTATGGAAATTTGCAAATAAACCTTGGCTGAGACTCATTAACCATAACTAGCTGAAAACCTGTGAATGCAGACCCCACACTATTATTCAGTGGCAAATCACCCTGACTTTTTTTGCATTCTTTGAGTTAGCACATTTTAGGGGTATCTTAATTCAATACCTCTGGTTACAAGCACCTTTTTGGCTATTTAGAGGTCACATACAGGATAAACAGAATCACTTTCGTATTATATAGATAGATAGATTGAAATCTGATCATTATTACTTAAGTGAGTGCGAACACAGATCCCAGATTTATTTTGGGAATTTTCAAAAACTAACTTGCTAGAAACATGCCTGGGGATCCCGTTAGTAGACACAGAAAATTTCATGTGGACATGTTGTGTGGTTGCTGTCACATAAGGATGGACATTTGGTGAATTATAGTATGATTTAAAAATCAAAATCTTTGAGTTGAAATTGTAGATAATCTCCAAATTGGTTTTCTAAGAGAGAGCAAGCCACTTATTGTGATCCCTGTGGGATAGGGTCTTTTAACTGGCTGATAACATTAAGCAAAGGATATAAACATTTGAACAATTTGCATTCATTGTTATAAACAACTTTACATTATAAAAAATCTAATGATAAGGGAAAATTTCATAATTATTTTCCATTCATTTTAAATAAAGTGTTTTTGACTGATTGATTTTTATAACTATTACTGTTTAATAACATTATCAGGGATCCTAATACATGACTTCCTCTATATTTAAAAAGGAAAAAAAAGATGGGAAATAAAGAAGAAGAAAAGGGAAAAAGATTGGCATTGTCAAATTTTAAATTGCTCTTTTAAAAAAGCATCATAATTACCACCCATCTTTGCTTGTACACATATCAAAGATATAATGATTTATTACAGAATATAATATAATAAATCAGGTTTTGATGCAAATGCACCAATCGTATAGTAATGGAAAATTGCTTCAAGCAATTTTTCTCAATGAAAATTGCATTTTACCCCAAGAAAATGATTCTATGTGAAAGATATTTCACTGCGGCAGGTTTTAAACTATATTTTCAAAGAGTTCCATGAATTTGGAAGCAAAAAAGGGATTCTTTTGTCTGGCAATAAACTTACATCAATAATTTTAAAGTACGGAAGCCTGAAAAGGAAAAAAGATTAAATTGCATTTTCTTTTTCATGCTGACTAGAAAAACAATTAGAAAAAACGTAATCAGGCAGAATTATAACGTTATGTAGCAACAAAAACCTACTTCTGGCTGTAATGTGTTTACCTTTTTCTTGCCAAAGGTTGTACGCTAGTATAATAAAAGGAGTTTGATGCAATAGCCAGTGATCTTATCTCAAGTGATAGAAGTAGAAAATACAACACAATTCACTCTTCTGTAGTGAGAGAAGTCTTGCTTTATTTGGACATAAAATGGAGAGAGAAAAAAGGTCAAACAAGGGACAAGGTTTCCTAATCTCAAATCATCTGACCACCAATGACTGCATACAAAGGCAGGGAAGAAAGACCTGAGCATAAATGCTGCTGTGAATGTTTACTTGTAAGTTTATATATGCATTCCATGGTCAAAGCCACATCAGCACATGATATGTACTTAGTTGGCTACATGATTCATGATGTGCACTTACTTTGTCACATGATTCACAACATGTACCTACTTGGTCACATGTCTTCATTTAGTCATATTATGTTACCGAATATGAGATTTAAGACTGTGGACAAGATTAAGTAGAACACGATGAGGCAGATGATGATGATCCAGAAAGAAAACTTTGCAGACTGTTTTGAAAAGTGGAAGGCACGCTGGGATAAGTGTGTGAGGTCCCAACGAGAGTAGTTTAAAGGGGAGTAAGGCACCATTGTCCTAGGTAGGCTATTTTTTTGTTAAATGGCTGGACACTTTCTGGATAGACCTCTTATATGTCAGGATCAATTGCTGAAACCTCAATCATTCATTTTATCTATTAAAAATTTTTTTTATTTGTATATATGCTCAGAATTTCTTAGTGAGGTACAGTATTGCCCATAAATAAGTACACTATGTTAGAGAAAGTTAATTTTCTTCTAAACCAAATATAGCAGGATTTTATTATTTCTAGTGGAACATTACACAATCAAAACAGATATTATCAAGTATTATTTATGACCAAACTTTACAGCATCTAAACTCTGTTGCCAAAAATATGAATATGTTGCCATCCAAAGATGAGTACAATACTACAAAACAATATTTTTGGCAACAGAGTTTCAATGCTGTAGAATTTGGTCATAAATAATACCTGATAATATCTGTTTTGATTGTGTAATGTTCCACTAGAAATAATAAAATCCTGCTCTGTTTGGTTTAGAAGACAATTAACTTTCTATTGAAAAGTGGTAGGGGTGTACTTATTTATGGGCGATACTGTATACAAAGAAAGTCAAATTATTTTTTAAAAAAATGTTATTTGTATATATGCTCAGAATTTCTTAGTGAGGTATATTCATGATTTGATAAATGATGAGAAAACTGGCTTTTTTGTGGTTTACGCATTCCTCCATAGAAGTGTGATTACTTATAATGTAAAACATTAGTGACAGCAGGAGACCAAGTCATTCCTAATGTTGACACATGTGAGCACATAAATAAATTACCAGGCCAAATTGTGGCTTCCAAATAATAAAAAAAAAAAAGAGTTAGAGTAGGTCAGAAAAGATGTGGTACTATATAGGTTAATAAGTGTCAAAATTATTTTTTGGGAATATTAAAGAAATTATTTCCTTTCAAGTAAAAAAAAAAAATGCCAATAGAAATCTGAAGAAAGAAAGCATCGGTCAATGACTTTTGATTGTTCAATTTGAAAAAAACAAAAAAAACAGGTCTGGTTAGTCACTCAATAGAAACCTTTTTCGCAGTTGGGGGTGATCAATTAAAAATTGGAAAAGGGGGTGATCAATAAATAAGTTACTTCTCTCGCCTTTTGTTGGGCTGTGATCACTAAAAAAAAGTCTGAATTTTCAAAAAGAAGCGTGAATGCTGCCGGACACAAACTAAGGCACCAATTTAGAATAAACATACATTGTAAATTGAACCTCCCACTAAAAACCTATTTAGGAGGGAATTTTCAAAAAAAAACCCCAAAAAACAACCGTTTTTTCTAAATATAATAAAGAGTAAATGTTGAAATTTTCAGCACTCTAGTTCCGTTGGTGCGACCTGTACCACTCATGCATACATCCATCCGGACCAACTTAAAAACTGAAGAAACCTATGTTGACAGTTTTGGTTGATGGTTTCTAATTTGTGACAGATACAGCAGAGAGAGAGAGAGAGAAAAAAAAGGAATATCTCTGACTGTTCATCTATTCAAAGTCAGATGGATCAACCTTTTACATAGTTTTTTTTTCTCCCACGACACTGAAAGTTTTGGTAGTTCAAAGCAATATCGTAAACATGCTCGTTCGATTGGAGAGACTTGACAGTTTTTCTTTTCTTTTTTCTTATAACTGGAAAGATCATTTATTCTGATTTTGCATCGATTTCACTTTGGTTTAAAAGAAAAAGAAATTTTGTTCATTTGACCTAAATTTATCACTGCACAACAATTACCTACTTCATACCTATATAACAAGAGTCAGAGGAGTGGCTAGAGATTTGCCCCCCCCCCCCCCCTCCCGGGAGGCTTGGCTTCTTGAGGGTCCCCCTCCAACATTTAATAAGATCTGTCAGTAGAAATGCAGTAGGTGAACTACTATTTATGAATCTTTTTTGGGTCCCCATCTCCATTGGTGGCCTGGGGCCCATTTTCAAATACCCCCCCTCCCCCAGCTACGCCTCTGAACTTGAGATCACTCAGAGAGTGCATACTCCTGTCAATGCCATTGTCACTAAAAACTGAATGAAAATCAGTTTATATATAGCTATGATGCAGGGAAGGGATCTATAAAAGATTCCTGGATCTGCCCCCGAATTAAATCAATTCTTTCCTAGCACATAGTCCAACCTTCCACAAAACATCATTGAAATATTGCGCGAACAAGCATGAGTGAATACATATAAATATATGAAAAAAAAAAAAAAATATACAGCTATCCCTTGCCATTTGCGGTTTCAATAATTCACTCTTCAGTCATGAATAATGTAATGGTAATATTTTTAGGAGTTTTTTGGCATACTGCAAAATATGCTGTACAGTATAAACAAAAACGTAAAAAGTTTAGGAAATCATAACTACATATATATTTTTAATATAGCAACTACCACAGACCTTTGACCTTTGTGTGAAAAGTATAGGAAATGGCTATTATTCCCTTCAAGTTTTGCTTTTGTGACCACAAATGGATATTCATATGTAATTGTTTTTCTTACTTCATGTGATTAAAAATGTGCAAATTTGCCTGTTGTCCAATTGGAAATAAATAAATTTCAAATTATCACTGTCTTGGTCACAAAAGCAGAGTTTGAAGGGAATGATTGACATTTTGTATACTTTTTAGACATAATTAGAAAATAACACTTATTACCCAGGAACAAAGAAAAGTAAAAGAATTATGTTGCATCGTGTAATCTTTAGAGCTGTTCTAGCCTGAGTAACGCTGGGTAACCTTGCTAGTGATTGATAATTCAGCCTAGGTATTAATCTTCAGAAGAAATACAACAGCTCCATCAGAAAGTTGTCTACAGGAAGAATGCCAAGGTAAGGTGTTCCGATCAAGTTGAAGGAGGGAGAAGGATGTATAGAATAAAAGGGAAGAGAAAATGTTTTTGATAAATAATACTTAGTATCACAGGTTGCACTAGAAGAACACTCTAGTAGATATAGCATTGGCACTTTCAGATTGGGTGGGCTGGGCTGAGAGTGTAAGGGCCAAGGGCTGTAGGTGGTCATTTAAGATGCATGGGGGTTGGTTGGTTATAGATTAGACTGATCAACTTATTTTGGATGCAATCCAGGCCAGCAATTACTGAAAAGGAGGCACAACACAAATCAGAGAGGGTAGTACTCCACAATATACTGGGACCAAATCACTGATATCAGAAATGAACAGATCAACATTTTTAAAAATAACATTTTATTCCAAACATTTTAAAACTGCAGTGTACTTAAGCATATGGCCGGCCAAAGGTACCAGTAAAACACGGGCAGTCGCCCAAGGCGCTAAGTGCTACAGGCTGCCTGTCATGTGACAGTAGAACTTTCCAAATACAAATGGAAAAATGAATTAAACAAAATAAAAACTAGCATGCCAAGGGAAATTATGAATCACCACCACCTATATATGCTGTGTTGGGGGTGATCAATTAAAAAGTTGGAAAAGGGGTGATCAATGAATAAGTTACTTCTCTCGCCTTTTGTTGGGCTGTGATCACTAAATAAAGGTCTGAATTTTCAAAAAAAAAAGTGGGCATATACTAGTCAAAAAACAAAAATACCATTTTCCCTACTCATTGAGGGGAGTGTGTGTGTGTGCAAAAGTTAGGGCTGGGCAAAGTCTGGATAGATACATAAATACATATAAATGTCAGAACACATGAATAACCTAAACCCAGCGATAAACCAGTATTGTGGGTAGCAGTGATTAACAGTCAAAATAAGAAACTTCCATGATGTAAGTCAGAGTGCTCACAATAGCTGGGGCCTGGCAGTCAAGGTCAGTTTAGCTTTAAAGGGCACATAGCATATCATAAAATTAGATAATCCTATACTTTAAAGGTTGCCAAAGTTCAGCTTGCCGAGGCACCAAGAACCCTAAGGCCAGCCCTGCTTAATAAGGATGAGATTCTGACTATATCTTAGAATCTGAAAATAATCTAATGATACTTATAATCTAACAACGTTATAAAGAAAATATAAGTAAAGGAATGAACTTCAAAAAATATTAATATTGATAACTCAGTACTTGGAGCTTTTTTGTTAGTCCCTACTATAACCTAACATCCATAATCCATTAAAGTGCGGAAGCCAAAAAGAAAAAGTTGAATTTTGTCCAGGGACATATCCCAAGGTTTCTATGACTGTTGGGATATATACAGTACATGTCATAAGTATTTAAAAAAACAGAGATTTTGATTCTAATCGCTTAAATTAATGTTTATATAAAAAGTACTGTTTGTCAGTATTTGAACAAGCACAAAATCTGTTTTCATTGCCTAAGATTGCAGGAGCGATTATGGATTTGGAGCAGGGGAATCCAAATTAACTTGGCAACTCTTCCCTATAGCAATGTGAGTTCGCAATTTCAATCTCCTTGATCGATTCTGAACAAGATTTTAGAAGGATAGAAAAAAAAGACTTGCTTCTTTTTTCATTTTTTTCATTTCACAATTTAATTCTATTAAAAAACATCTTCGAGAAATTTAGCATTCAGAACCACAAAACATGACTAAATGCATGCCTTGTTAAGTCGATTGCTTAAAATATTTGGTTCAGCTTGCAAAATGTTCCTGTTTTTAATTCTCAAAACCAAGCGATTAGAAGCAAAATGTCTGTTCAAAATACTTATGGCAAGTATTGCATGTCCTGTAGATCTTTTTTTAAAAGTCTACTGAGACATTTTAATTCAGACAGGTTAGTCTTGAAATGGTTAAATGGTCTGAAATAATTGCTGATTAAAGTTACCTCCCTTCCATCTTTTCCTATTCTATTCACAGAAGAGTTCCACTGTCAATTAGGAGTGGCATCAATCAGTTCATGAAATTAAGAGTTAATTCAGGCATTAAGCACCTTAATAGGTTAGTCTTGAAAGGGTTAAAACCTCAAGTGGTGATGACCTTTCTTGAAATTCCTGTTTGCTTTAAATATTCATTTTAAAGTTATAAAAGCAGACAGAAAAATCAATTAGTGATTCTTCTCCATAGAGAATTTATAGTCTGTCTGACCGCAAATAAGCTAGGAGCTAATGATCAGACAATCTGAAACTGTTATTTAACATTTTGGTTAAGAAGTCTTACAACTGAACTCAAGTAGACAAAACCATTAAAGATTTCAAACTCAGACTAAACAATACCTGAGATCTGTGTGTATGTGTGCATATGTGTGTGAGTGAATGAGTATATGCAAGGTCTGTCCGGAAAGTAACAAGCCATTTTGAATATCGCGAGAACTGGTTGACAACCAATCAGAAGGGACCTTACTGCACATGTGTGAGCAGGCACTTTCCCGTTGGGTTACTCAGTCACCATTCAGTGAGCTTGTGTACTGTGTGATCATCACATTCAAATTGACTGAGCCTTCCCATTATTCACATCTAGTGCTGGTTCTTTTGACAATACATTGCATTACTCAGGTCTTCCCCCTCATACAGTCCAGATTTGGCTCCCTGCGACTTTCAGGGAGAAAGGGAGGATATTTCAGACTATGAACAAGATTAAGAAGAATGCAATGAAGCAGCTGATGGCAATCCTAAAAGAGGTCATTACAGACTGTTTTGACAAGGGGAAATGATGCTGGGATAAGCATGTGAGGTCCCAAGCCATTGCCCTAGGTAGGCTATTTCTTTTGTTAATATTAAATGGCTGGATACTTTCTGGATAAACCTCATATTCCATACACACATATACCCTCTTCAATTCTTACCCTTGTTCATTACATTGCAAGGGTGGGTTGGAAGGGAGAAGAGAAATGGATGAAAGATATGAGAAGAATGTATATTAATCATAAAGTGTAATGGGCGCACATACAAACAAGCAAAATAATAATAGTATTATAAAAATATATTTACAAGATGGAATATTGGACATAAGACATTTGTACTGTTTTCTGAAATCCACCTGAGTAATATTCCTATGAAAGAAAAGAGTTTCGAATGAAAAAGCTTGACAAGAATGAGAATCACTATCTTAACTTTGTTTTAATATGAAAACAAGTAGGCTTAATAGATATAAGTGAGAAGGTCTTTTAGAAGTGAAGGGAGTTTCATCCATTTCACCATCTGACACTGAATAACAAGTAAGCTGTCTGAATATATGGTTGACTCTTCTAAACTAAACCAACGGATAGAGTGTTTCTCTTACAATGACGGGCAAATGCCTTCTTAGAAAGTGTCAACCAAAACTGTCAACATAGGTTTCTTCAATTTTTAAGTTGGTCTGTCTGGCTGGCTGGCTGGCTATGTATCACACGTATAGCCTGCACCAATGGAGCTAGCGAGCTGAATATTTAAACATTTACTCCTTATTATGTCCAGAAGAAATGTTTATTTTGTTTTCTTAACTCCCCATAATAGGTTTGTAGTTAGGGATTCAATTTGCAATGTATTTTTATGCTAAATTAGTCCCTTAGTTTGTGTCTGGCAGCCTTTTTGTTTTTGAATATTCAGACTTTTTTAATGATCACTGTCCACCAGAAGGCGAGAAAAACTCATTCATTGATCACTCCTTTTTAAAAAAATTTAATTGATCACCCCCAACACGGCATGCTGCCAAAAGACATTGTTCACATGACGGTTTTGGAGGATAAACTTCAGAGTGGTCTCAAGTTCTGTAAACATTTTTGGCACAAAGTCACATTCATGAAGAATATACCAGGGAACAAACTCGCTGTCATTACTGCATACCAATCACAACATTATGACAGGTGTCCCTTCAAATATAGCCATACTACTACCATGGGCATCCAACCTACTTTTCTAGGGGTTGGGGGATGTCCTGTTTGTCCCTGGACGGCCATGACAACTATCACTACTAATCAGCCTTTAAAGTCCATTGTTTAACATAGACCTTTCCCAAGGTCTGCCAGTTCTTTTTGCTCTCTGCTTTCTTGGTTCTCAAACTATGAACCATGCAATGGGAAACAGGACAAAATCATGTTTAAACATCATGTGCAAAGATCACAAAACAGTACTTTATATTAGAGAGCAAACAGGTGTCAGAGATAACCTAGAAGCCATTAGCAAACTTAAATGGCCATGTTGCAAGAATATCAGACAATCGTTGGACATTGCAATCCCTCGAGATCATAATTGAAATTCTAGCTTGCAAAAATTGAAATGGCATGATGATTTGGAATATAGCCAAGAAATCTTGCTTAGTAGAATGGCAATCAGTAAAATGCTTAGGAGAAATTAATAACAGATTTTCTTTAAAAACAAATACTTAAAATAAAAACTATAAAAGCCAGCAAAAGAACCTCAATAGATAATTTACAATATTATTTTGGTTTAAAATTCATTTCTAGTTTGTGATGTATAATATATTTGTTACTTTATAAATGTAGAATTATCATCAATATTTCCTATCTTATTTGTAATCTTTTAAATAGGATGTTTTTTAGAACTTTTTCAATTCAACCGTTTCAAGCCATCCATATGAATATAGGATATTTTTTTAATTCCAAATTTTCACTACCAAAAAGTTACAAAGAATTTACAAGCTTCAAAATATTACCATGCAATATTACAAGCCACAAATACTACTTTCTCAACTCTTAATTAGAAACCGTCAACAAAAATTGTCACTAAAACTGTCAACATAGGTTTCTTCAGTTTTCAAGTTGGTATGGCTGTGTGCATGTGTTCAGAACACATCAATGGAGCTAGAGGGATGAAAATTTAAACATTTACTCCTTATTATGTCTAAAAAAAATATTTTGGTTTTAAAAATTTTTAAAAGTGCTAAATTGGTTCGTGTCTGGTGGCATTCACGCTTGCTTTTTGAAAATTGACTGATCACTGCCCAACAAAAGGAGAGAGAAGTAACTGATTCATTGATCCACCCTTTTTCCAATTCTTTAATTGATCACCCCCAACATGGCATGCTGCCAAAAGATGTTGGTCACATGATGGTTTCTATTGAGTGACTAATCAGACTGGTTATTCTAACAACTAATTTCCTTTGTAAAATGTGTACACTATTCAGATACTTTCTGTTATGTGTGATTATTCTCCATTCAATTTTGATTGTACCCTCAACTTACATGGTAAGTATAGAAGCAGGAAGTTCTGAGTTTGAGTGCAATACTATTAAGTTTCACAGAAATCTTTAGGAACTACAATCTCTAATTTTGAGATGCGTCATTATCATTCCAAGAGTTGTTTTGATTATTTATCTCATTCTTTGTGTTGCTTGTGTTGTGATCCAACTGAGTGAAAAATTGGGTGATCGATGTACAATTTATGCATAATGCAAAACTGGACCCTTACTTTGTGTCCGTCTTTCTGACACCTGACGTTCAATTTACAATGTAAATATACTGCTAAACTGGATCCTTACTTACAGTCATATTTGCATCAAAGTGTCCAGTTTAACAGTATATTTAGATAGTAAATTGAACAAATCGAAACCCCACTTTAGAGCTAATTCAAATATACATAAATGTAAAACAAAACAGAAAAATGCAACATATAGATGACGTAATAATTTGGTATTTATTCAACAAACATAAAATGCTATATCTGAAAATAACAAATGAAACATAGCGTATTTACTCGAGTACAATACAATATACAGTATCATTTTTTTACACTCGAGTATAATGCCATCCCCAATGTTAACCCTGAATTTTTATATTAAATTTATTGCATTGTACACAAGTAAATACGGTAAGATTGTTTTTTGCAAAACAGTTCACTTTTTACATGATCTGATGCCTGTACATCTTGACCGGCCCTGTTGGCTGGGGCCTAGAATATGCCAACTGCATCCCCTGCAGAGGGGTAAGACCCCACAAAACTTGGGCCATCTGTTCTTTGATCAAAGTCACAAGACAATTTTAAAAAACCCAAAAAACCTCTGACTCTCAGAATTTTAAACTGATTTCAGCATTAAATGACCCATCAAGGGTTGATATGCTGCTAAACAAATCAATCAATCAATGTACATCTTGACAGCCATTTGAAGGAAATTATGAAGTCTTCCTTCTTCAGAAAACACCTTATAAAACAGATACTCGGAGAGGTGCTTGTGGCACAATTCATTTTTGTTTCCTGACCAAAGATTCCAGGACTTCACATCACGCCAACATCATTCAATATTTTGTGTGAACACATTCACTTGTGATGAACTCTTCAAAATGGTTGATGTGTTGGCATCCTATAAAGTATAGTATTATTAATCACCACTAGTCACAACACTGGTTTATTGCTGGGTTTAGGTTATTCATGCATTCTGACATTTATCTGTATCTATCTATGTATCCAGACCGCTCAGCCCTAACCTTCCATAGCAGAAACTTGAAATTTGGCACACACACACACACACACACTCCCCTTAATGAGTAGGGAAAATGCTGTTATTTTGTCTTTTGAAAATTTACCCTAAATAGGTTTTTAGATGGGGGTTCAATATGCAATGTAAGATTATGCTAGATTGGTCACTAGTTTGTGCCCGCTTGGTTTTTTGAAAATTCAGACCTTTTCTAATGATTACAGCCCAATTCTTTAATTGATCCTCCCCAACACAGCATATATGGGTGGTGGTGATGCATAATTTACCTTGGAATGCTAGTTTATTTTATGTTTTACAGTGAGAAAATAAATATATAGGAAAAAAAGAAGGTTTATTATAATAATCACGTAAAAGATCCTTTGATGAATATAACAGATTCATTATTATAACAAGGAGAGACTCTCCATTTGCATTAGTGACAATTGTTTTTACATGATTTTGTTACAAACAAGCACTAAACAACAACAAAAGAACAGAGTTTTTACTCTGTTTAATTATTGTATATTTCAGCAGATAAGACAACACTTGAAGAATCCAAAAAACAACCCAAAAATGGGGTCGTCCTATAGGCCAGATAAAAAAAAAACAGTGACTAAACATTGACCATGAAATTCAGACTGAAATTGGGGTCTCTGCTTAACAGAAGGTCACCTTATCAGCTGAAATATACAATAATTCATTTTCCCATTTGTATTTGGAAAGTCCTACTGTCTCAGACACATGACAGGCACCCCCTAGCACTTGGCAGCCTGGGTGACTGTCTGTGTTGCTGGTAGCTTGGGCTGGTCCTGAATGCAACCAATCTAGTGTTTATAAAATACACAATATCCTCTTGGTCTATAAATTATCCGTCTTCAGAACATTCAGCTGAGCTTGCTGGCGGATTTGTTTTGTCAAATAATTGCAGTGGGACTTAAAGACCAGGTTTTATTTAAATGCAGTGGACACCTTAGAACGTGAAATATCTTGTACCAACAGTTTATGGCCAGCAGCCAAATCTGTGTGCACATGTGTGTGTTTCTTTGTGAGAGAGACTCAGGGCCAGCCCTAGGGTTCCTGGTGCCTTGGGCAAGCTGAACTATGGTGTCCTTTAAAGTATAGTATTACCTTATTAGAAACTGTCAACATAGGTTTCTTTCAGTTACAGGCCACACCAATGGGGCTAGAGGGCTGAATAGGTTTTTAGTTGGGGGTTCAGTTTGCAATGTAAATTTATGCTAAATTGATCACTAGTTTGTGTCTGCTTATTTTTTGAAAATTCAGACTTTTTTTAGTGATCACTGCCCAACCAAAAGGCGAGAGAATATTCATTAATCACCCCTTTTTTCAATTTTTAATTGACCACCACTAACAAAAGATGTTTGTCACATGACGGTTTCTATTGAGTAACTAATCAGACCTATTTATTTATGTTTTAGAGTGAGAAAAATGAATATCTAAGAGTAAAATGTTTATTACAATAATCAGGTAAAAGAAAACAGAATTTTCTTTGACAATTGTTTCTCTTAGTTTCACCACAACAGAAAGTATTTAACTGTCAGATATTCCTGAAAAATCTGACCTCACATCAGATAATATTCTTATTTTGACTGTTTTTATTCTTTTCAATTTATTCATTTTCCCATTTGTATTTGGAAAGTTGCTGGTACCTAGGGCTGGGTCTGGTGAGACATAATTTCTACTTAAATTTTTAAAAGCTTTTAAGCTTTTGATATTTAGTATCAGATAGAGCACAGGTCATTTTGCAATGGTTAGCAAGCTTGCCTCCTAAGTCACTATTGAGTCCCATTAAATTTCACAACAAATGTTTTGTCAAAAATTCTTGAATCATTTGAAAAAAGAAAAAACAGGTCTGGTTAGTCACTCAATAAAAAACTTTCACGTGACCAACGTCTTTTGGCAGCATGCTGTGTGGGTCTGGTTCATTATCCCGGCTTTCATTTTCCCGACCACGATTATCCCAAACGTTGATTGGCTGACTTTTCACTTTGCCAACTCTTCATTTTCCTGACCCTTCATTTGTTTGAAAACAATTTGAAAGGAAGCGGAAGACAATTTGAGTCACTGAACAGGCCTTTCTTTCATACAAAAAACACTGGTTAACTTTTCTAAAATTTGTGCAATGGGGTTATGTTAATGTTTACAATTTATGAAAGAAAAAGCATCTATTATAAATGTGGTATTTATTTATGATAAGATTTAGTATTTACAATACATATTGTGTATAAGATATATGAAGAAAAAAAGATTTTATGTACGATCGTATGTGTCTGTACAAATTATGAAAAAAAAAAGTACTTATTGTTGTTGTTGATTAAGTATTTACAATAAAATGAATTTTATTTTAATTCAGGTATTTGGATTAACGTAAATAATTGTATTGTTTAGCTGTGTAAAATCTTTTTTTATTGGATGGCAAAGATTATTTTAACATATTTTGGCAAAAATTTATGAAGTGAAGCAGTAACAATACAATTTATGTATTTACTTCTGCTTTTCTTTCATGAATTCTCTTATTCTCCATTTTTAACATTGAGTGGCTGCAGGTATGAAAAAAACTTAATGAAAGCACAAACAATTACTTGCAATTTTTTTATTTCCAAATTTAAATTTTTTAAGAATTTCAAATTTTTAAAATAAAATAGAAACCCCTTTAGAAAATTAACTTTTTTCAACCTTTAACACCTTTAGAAAATTAACTTTTTTCAAATTTATAGATTGAAAACACAAAAATATTACTCGCGAAAAATGTTTTTTTTCTATTATGTTTAGGCGTCCCGCCTAAACATAATAGAAATAGAAAGAAAAACATGAAGTCAGAAGTGCCATTGTTTTTTTATATAATAAATTAATTTTAAATAAATTCAGTATATTGCATATATTGATCTCAATAAATTTCTGATTTCCGATTTTATAAATTTAAATTTAATAAAACTTTCATTTATTTATTCCTCTCTGCAATTGTCCATATCCCAAATTGTACAGCTTTTATCTGGTGATTTTTATAAATTTGATAAAACTTTTGTTATTAATTCCTTGATTACTGAATTTATTTAAAATTAATTTATTATATAAAAAACAACAGCACTTCTGACAAGGATTTTTTATAATTTATTTTTTATTAGATTTCTCGAGAACCACTGATTTGTTAGATTGTATACAAAATATAAAAAGCAATGAAACAAAAACAAAACAAAAAAATCTGTTTCTGGTCAACCGAATGCTATTCTCCAAGCTCACTGCAATGCAAATCTCTATTAACTACTATCATTGCTATGATTTTACTCTAGAAATGCATTAAAAAATCAGGAAGAAAGGGATCGTTGTCAGGAAAGAATGCAAGCATTACTGACAGAATTGGGTGATTATATGTATAATGTAAGCCTAGAATTATTTGACATCTAAGACCTATTTCTTGATAAACAAGCAGTTCTGTTAACAAATCACTATAGATGCCACAGTGATCTGGATTCTGAAATTATGAGCTGCATGCCCTTCATTCGATAGTATAATCACTTTATACTCCCCCACACACACGTCAGACACCTAAAGTAAATAACATCAAAACAGTGAGTGAATCTATAATCCAGAAATATATGGGGAATGTTTTTCTGGCTACTGATTACTGGATGATGGTGAATACAAATGAAATAAAAACAAATGCAAGCAGAACTGTCTTGTGTGAGGAGGTTAATTTTGTCACAGACTTCCTTTGTATGTATGTATTCACAATGAAGTAGACATTTTGTTTTGACTGTTTGGAGTGAGTGGCCATGATGTATATCATCAGCCATCTACTGCTGGACAAAAGCCTTTCACATGTCTGCCATGTCTTAATGGCAAACCTTTCTATCTCGTCTCTCCATCTTATGCCTGGTCTTATCATATTGCATTTGCTATCATTAGGGAACCAATCTGTTAACCTTTTGCACCATCTATTATCCTTTCTTCTTGCTATGTGTCCAGCCCATGTCCACTTTTGTCTCTTAATTATTTCTATGATGTCTTTTACTTTGGTCTGTTCTCTGATCCATTTTGATCTTTTT
>VCCN01004703.1:477346-495077 GCA_006491835.1 Architeuthis dux
ATAATTAATGGAATTTCTAAATATGGTACACCATTTTTTTAACATCTCGACCCGAACTGGAAATCCATTGACAAGACAAGATAGCAATAGTGTACAAAAATAATTTAGATAATTTAAAAAACTATCGAAAAAAAAAGGAGATTACAAGGACATCTTTTGAATCTGTCAGGAGATTTTCAAGAGAATTTGATCTGTGAATTATGCTAAATTGTAGATGTTTTATTTATGTAAATTTGAATATGATTTTTTAATGAATTTTGTATTTGTTTAGAAGTTGATGTGTAAATATTGTGTATAATTTGGAGACACCCAAAGAAGCATAATAAAATAATATTCTGTGAATAAGACTTGTATTAATTCCTGACCACTAGC
This sequence comes from Architeuthis dux, assembly GCA_006491835.1. Classification (NCBI taxonomy): domain Eukaryota; kingdom Metazoa; phylum Mollusca; class Cephalopoda; order Oegopsida; family Architeuthidae; genus Architeuthis; species Architeuthis dux. The sequence goes on from VCCN01004703.1 coordinate 477,719, forward strand.
AACCTTTTTTCCTCATTTTCAATACATAACATTTAGATTAATTGCCAAAATTTGCTCAAACAAAAAAATATTTGCAAAATTTGGTGTTTAATCTTTTGAGAAAAGTCATTAACATTCAAATTTTTGTCTATAATTTTGAGAAGAGTCATTAACATTCAAATTTTTGTTCAGACAATTGAATCTCTTATCTTTTTTGATGTCAACACAACATTTCGGCAGATCCATTCTTCATCCCTCGTCAGGTGTATAATCCAAGAAAAGAGGTAAACTTTTCTTCTCCACACAAAGAAACTGGGCAAACTTTTTTTTTTTCTTGCCAGTTTCTACATGTTAGAAGAAAGGTTTGCCTTAAGATTGCTCATAATTTCAGACAATGTTTAACAACGTCGTCATCATCATTATTTCCTTAACATCATCATCTTTGTTATTCCATACAATTCAATGAGAGGATCATCCCAGAATTTCTGATAATATTTATCAAATCAATACAGATATGAAGAACCACCATCAATTTTTGATTAGTATTTTTTTTCATCCTAATTTTAAACTTTTAGAATTCTGGAATACAGACCTAGTGGAAGTCTATAGAATCCGGAACAACATACATACAGACATTCATTCATTGCTCAAAGTGCCCTGATAAGAAAATATCCGACTTCATCCATTTGCAGTAAAACCACAGGACACAGCCATAAACTATAAATTCAGACATCCGGTGGTGTTAGAAAAAATTTCTTCTCGGCAAGAACAGCAAAAGCATGACACAGCCTAAGTGAAAAGATGCTCACATCTGAGAATATCAATATTTTCAAAAATAATCTTAATTCCTATATCGGCCATACCAAATTTGACTTAAAATTCTCATGTTAGTTTAATCTTTAATGAAGTTGGCTTAATGACACAATTAACAGCTGTCAAAAAAAGCCTATTTCAAGTACATTCAAGCACATTTAGTTGCTTTTCATTGAAGCTACTCAGATCGTCGATCAACAGCAGTGAATAAACAGAGCAGATCGGAAATAAAGAATAAGCCTCATGCGAAACTTGAACTCATAGCTCAATTGGTAGAGCAGTTGCAGTATGTAGGTAACATTCCCGAGGGAAAATGGAGCTTAATCTTTATTTTGGATCTGTGCTGTTTACTCACTGCCATAGACTGATGATCTGAGTGGTTTCAATGAAAAGCAACTAAAATTAAGATGAAAGAAAACTAGTCAAAAATTGATGGTGGTCGGCAATGTTTCATCTAATAAAAAGAATAAATAAAATATTACACCTATGAAGAAGACTCTCATAAACTCACCCAGTTTTCCAACCCCTTAACATAGAAAGAATACTAATTTCACCAGATTTGAGAGTAAGGATGAACATCAAGAAAGTGAATATAATAAAAGAAAGGGCAGGAGATGCTTAAGTTGGTGCTCAGGTTGGGGGAAGGATAAGGATATTAGTTGGAGAAACTAATGGAATAAGGATATTGTTGTTGTTGTTGGGCAATTTGTGACCGGTCAGTCGGAATTTGGAGTAAACGGTCAAGTCAAGTAAGCTCCCATCCGGCAATTCAAACCAAAATGCCCACATTCAGCAGCCCGAGCCAAACAGACCAGAAAAAACCTATTAAGAGAATCTGGCCAAATTCCTTCCTGACCTTCTGAGACGTTTCTCTGCAAATTCCAGCAAATGGAATTGGCGTGGTTATTTTTAACAAACGTGAGGGGAAGTAGAAGCACGGCAGCAATCAATTTGGATCCAAAATGTGCAACATGAAATAAAATTGTTCCTGATTTGCTGTCAAAGATATCTACAGTTGGCAACCTGCCTAGATATCAGATTTAAGATAAGAGGGTCACTAGGCCATTGCCAGTAACCATGTCAACTGGCAGAGAGATGAGGTGCAGCAGCAGCGGCGGCAGTCATAACTACAAACAACGCTTAAGGAAGACTTGTTTAGAAAACTTTTATTTTCTCTGCTAATAATGGTCATTGGGCAATGACCTAAAGAAAATCCTCTTCCAATCACTGAAGAAAAATAATGCCCAATGGAAATGGATAGGATTTCTTCAGTGTTTTTAGTTTTTATTTTACAAGAATTATGGGGTTGCTACAAATGCCTGTTGATAGAGATTTGACATTGTTTAATAATATTCAAGTGTTTTATATGAAAAAAACCAAATGTGTATATTACCCGCCAACACTAAAACATTCCTGACTTAGAATATCTTTGTCCACACCATTTGCTTCTCTATTTACTAATAAATTTTAAACATAATAACCCTTTGTCAGTCAGTAACACTGGCATTAATTCCTGACCAGTGACAATCCCTCTTTTTCAATTTCAATGCATTTCTATAGTAAAATCATTTTGTAATGCTTTCCTATAGTAAAATCATTAGTAATACATTTACATGATATATATAATAGCCCTATTCCGTCAGTAATGCTTGCCTTAATTCCTGACCACTGACAATCCCTTTCTTTTTGATTTTCAAAACATTTCTATCATAAAATTATTCACAGTGCATTTACATTATATTAGGTTATTACATATGAAAAGCTGCTTTTACATCATAGACGATAATGCTTAAAGTAAAAGATTTACTAAAATAACTGCATTTTCTTTGCAAATTCAACATAAATAAAGATATAATTCGTCATTATTGGATTTTTTTGATCCCTTAATAGCAATGGCATCTACTCAAGAAGTTAGACTAATTTTCAAGTATGATTTCAAATTAGGACATCATATTGATCAAGCTGCTGATATACTTATAACAGCCCTATTCTGTCAGTAATGCTTGCCTTAATTCCTGACCACAGACAATCCCCTTCTTCCTGATTTCCAATGCATTTCTATAGTAAAATCATTAGCAATGCATTTCCATTTTTATGATGAAAGCAAAACTTTTGTTGCTATATGAGGCCAAGGGTAAAGGGAAAAGAATTGCCAAAGTCATGTTTGGATAAAATGAAGTTTGAAGTCTTAAAATTTTCAAACCCGAGTATTCGACCCAATACAAACAAATTCTCGGCAGGTGAATGCTAAGTTATTTCTTTATTTTTAAATTAAATTTTGACTAGTTTTTACCTTTATCTTAATTTCAGTTGTTTTTAAATATCAACTTTAAATTTGGGCTGTTGTTTCTACAGCAATAAATAACAGTGTGGTCGAATAATAACGAATAAGCCTTTGGTGAGAATTAAACTCACACCCTCATTGCCAGAGGGAGTCTAGTTTATGCCTAGCTGCTTTTACCAATCGGCCACAAAGACTCAGGGATTAGCAGAAGCTGATTCAAACTTTTAAACTCACTCCTTACATCTGACTCTCGGTGCCATATTTTTGTGAGAACTAGTAGTCTTAATAAATCAATCTTTATTATTATTATTGGATGAAGTAATTGTAATACATTATTTTTAATTAAATTTGGACTAGTTTTTACCGTCATCTTAATTCCAGTTGTTTTTATATACAGCTTTCAATTTAGGCAACAAATAACAGCCTGATCAGATAATAAAGAATAAGCCTTCGGTGAGAATCGAAATTCATGCGAAAAATTGTTTCAAAAATCACTTTTCATTTCTCTAAGGAGCAAAGATATTACTTACTTTTAAAAACAAGAAAAAACATTTTAAACAAAATTTTTGGAATGGGTGAGAAAATAAAAAGTGATTATTGTTCTCCCTCAGAAAACCAGTAAACCTATTTTCTTCTATCGGAATTGATTTGGGAAGCGAGATGTTTAGTTGGAGGGGTAGAGGCCCCCACTGCAGCTACTGGAGGTTCAGCCAATTTGGCTGTTGGTCAAGTGTATTTTATCAGTCAGCAAAACCTGTCCAAAATATCACCTCATAGCAAAATGAAAAATTGGGCCAAAGGCTTTGATATTTCAGGTGGAAAAACTTTAAAAAACTGTATTTTTGTGGAAAAATAAGTAAAAGAATTTGGGGCAAGCTAACATAATAGCTTGATCTATTTTATTAGACCTACAACATTTGAACAATGTATTATATCCAAATTGTTCAGGATTTTACAATAGGTAGAGGCTGCCCTGATTTTATGCCAGGGATGCATTCCTAGGAGTTGGCATAAAAGAAATCGGCTCAAAATCAATCCATAAGTTACCTTAAAACATCAGCACTTAGTGTGACTCTTATAGCCTTGGCTTGAAATTGCCCCGGTAGCACCACCAGTGGTGAAAATATGTGTTCACCAAAATCTTTTATTTTTTTTAAGAAAAAATTTTGGGCAAATTTCAAACCAGTGTTATTGTAAATTGGCGTAAATCAAACCGGTATAAAATCAGGGCATACTGTATTTTCAATATTCCACACTTTTTTACTTGTATCTTCACAAATAAAACTAGCATTCCAAGGGAAATTATGAATCAGTGCCACCCATATATGCTGTGTTGGGGGTGATCAATTCAAAAGTTACTTCTCTCGCCTTTTGTTGGGCTGTGATCACTAAAAAAGGTATGAATTTTCAAAAAACTAGCGGGCACAAACTCGTGACCAATTTAGCATAAACTTACACTGCATATTGAACTTCCCCTCTAAAAATCTATTTAGGGGGGAAATTTTCAAAAAACAAAAGAAACATTTTTCCTACTTAGTGAGGGGAGTGTGTGTGTGTGTGCAGAATTTCAAGTTTCTACTATGAATGGTTAGGGCTGGGCAAAGTCTGGATACATAGACAGATATAAATGTGAGAACACATGAATAACCTAAACCCAGCAATAAACCAGTGTTGTGGGTAGCAGTGATTAAATGTTTGTGCAGGTTTTTCTGTTACCTTATTCAGTGACTCCATAGGGTACCATTTCCCTGATCTTCCCTATCTTTTTATGATGCAGTGCAGGTGCATTATGTATAAATTCATCTCTTGTGTTTAACTGTAATGCAAGCATCTAAAGTCGATTAGATTCAACACAAATCCTCAGTTCAGCAGTACAGTTACTAACTTCACCTTAATGAAACACCATACATATTCTACAGGCTTTAGTAGAACGGCCGTCTCTTAAGAGTATAAACAGCTGGTGACAAAATCCCGGTTTCCATTGCACGCATTAGCTTAGTGATCCTTGCAAGTTTCCAGTCTGGTTGAGACCAGGACTTTATTCTTACAAGTTTTTATGACCACCCCCTTGGCAGGATGCAAGTCCACCACAGGGATACCTCCACTCTAATCACACAGCTTAGAGTGTATTCAATTAGCTGCTGAGTGCACAGGGGAAATTTGTTCTAATGAAGAATTTTCCACACGCTTCGCTCATACCGGAAATCGAACCCACGACCTTCTGCATGTGAGGCAGATGTGCTAATTATTACACTATTTGAACAGGTTTTATTCCAAGGCAAGCTCTCTGAATCAACTTTTGGGCACTCATTACTACTGTAGGTATACTTTATGAAAGTTATCTGGTAGTAAATGATGTGTACAGATTTCATGTTGCTGAAAATACTTTCATATTTAAAGAGTTTATTTAAGTTGTTCTTAACCTTTTTAGCCCCATGTCCCACCATGACAGCTCAAAATAAATTTGATGTCCCCCTTACTCTAATAAAACAAATTTGGTGTTGAAAATCTATAATATAATTTTAAATGCAGAAATTTACTAAAATGTTGAGTTTTAAATCAAGGAAAATATCTGTGAAGAAATAAATTCTTTGTAAAAAAAAAAAATACTGATTTATGAACTTCAGGGCATTTACTAAATATTTTGTAATTTCTTTATTGTGTGAAATTTATTGACAATACAATTACTGCATCACTTTTGTATCTTACAATATTTATGAGTTAAGCATTAGTCACTATGGAATCTACACTAAAATTAGTAATTAATAGTATTGTCTAATTAGGAAATAATCAGTTAAGCCTTAACACGACCCGTTTTTGAGCTACAGAATGCTATTCGCTCTTTACAACCAAATCCCCCCCCCCTATATATTCAGATTGCCCCATTGTGGGGCCTGCAACCTACGTTCAGAATCACTGGTTTATGTTCAAAGAGTTTATCTCCTTTTTAATCTGATAAAAAAGAACATTGAAAGCTGCAAAAACATTTTTGGTCACCTGATAGAATCAATATGAAAAGATTAAATTTGTAAATGCTGTTTGAATTTTATGTTTGCATATTTAATTCATTTATTTAATACAAGATTTTTCTTTAGAAATGCATGGTTTTCTTTTGCTTTCTGTGTCTACTGAGTGAAAACTTTATAATAAACTCATCTTCCTGTATAAATAAGATTCTAAACATTTAAACATAATAATTTTGACTCTTCATTTGTTTTTAAGTAATCAGTTATTTTTCTGATATAACTGCAAAGAAAGCCTACATATTTAAATTTATATATTAACACCTGGAGTACCCGGCATTACGGATCACATTTATTTAGACACATTTCACATTTCTTTGTCATTGGCTGCATTTGTTATCAGTGCTCCAGTGTCTTCGGGTAGATAATGTTGCGTGTCTGAGTGTTGGGTGCCAGGATGCTGAGCTTCACTGCGCTGCCAGTCTGAAAGGCAGCCATATACAGTTGTCCATGTATATTTATAATTTTTTTCAAGAAATTTGGAGTTCCCTCTTAAGGCCCAGCCATCATTAGGATGGTAACTCTAAATGAGATCCGGACAAATTGGCATAGTTTCTTGAATTTGGGGGAAAACTGAAGATTTGTGGTGAAAAAAAAAGAATAAATAAATAAATCGACGCAGAAAATCAATGGGTGGGAATATTGAAACGGGCAAAAAATCATAAATACATCATATACATGTTTCTATTATCATGAATCCGGTGACCAAATCAAGATCATCTCACAAAATTACTATGGAAACATGTGCTTATGGCACTTTCCCGGAAAATTGTGGAAAAGAGATAAAAACAGGCAAAAAAAAATAAATATCGACAATCTTTGGGGGATGAAATTTGACCTAAAACTGTGTGCTGTAGGTAAATTGAGATGCACTGTTTCTGAATATGCCTTTAGTTTTGCTCTAGGATGTGAAGTTCTTGAGTTATAAGAGTACAAACACATAGACAGACATTAACAACAACTTTATATATTTAGATTATGAAAATGAAATAACCGCAGAAAAGACTTCAAATTCATTCTTTTTTTAAATCATTCCATCTATATAATGAACAGTGTGAATTTTTCTGTTTGTTTCTGTCCATTACTTTAAGTGGAAGAGTCCATTGTTTTAAATGGTGGATAGGAGATATTTTTATCAGCTAAAATTTATATTTTGTGATAAAAATATCTCCTAACCACCATTTGAAACAATGGACTGTTCCCCTTAAATGAGTTCAGTTACTTTTTACTAAAACCTCAGCTGAATTTGCTAAGACATAAACATTTATTTACACTATGAACAACTTTGAAGTATTGAACTATTACATCTTAAAGTAAACAAGAGAATGTGAAGAAACTGCTCAAACTCCACAGAAACACCAAATACATCCTCCAGTCAAGAAATTCAAATATATCCATGAATATTTTCTCGAGTAATAACTTGTAAATAAATAAACTGCACCACACTTTTTATTTTCAAGACTTCAATATTCTAATCTTCCTCAAAAACTTATTAGAAACCATCAACCAAAACTGTCAACATAGGTTTCTTCAGTCTTTAAATGGTTCAACCTGGCTATCTATGTGTCATGTGTACAGGCCACACCAATGGAGCTAGAGGGCTGAAAATTTAAACATTTACTACTTATTATGTCTAGAAAAAACGTTATTTTGTTCTTTTTTTTCAAAAATTTGCTTCCCAAAATAATATTTTATTGGGGGGGGGGGTTCAATTTGCAATCTAAGTTTATGCTAAATTGATCCCGGCAGTGTTCGCACTTGTTTATGAAAATTCAGACTTTTTAGTGATCACCGCCTAACAAAAAGGCGAGAGAAGTAACTTATTCATTGATCACCCTTTTTTCCAATTTTTTAATTGATCACCCCAACAAGGCTGGCTGCCAAAGGACATTGGTCACGTGACATTTCTATTGAGTGACTAACCTGACATGTTATATGTATATATTATACAGATATATGTTGATATTGAAATGGTTCTTCGGACGATTGAACTCCTTCTTGTTATTTGTGTTGTAAACACGATGTTTCGGCCGATCCATTCTTCGGCCTTCTTTAGGTGTAAAATCCGAGTGTGATGGGTTAAACAGAAATTATGTTTAAAGGGGGGTAGTCCTTATAGAGCATGGACTGGGTGTTTCTGTGTCTTTGTCCTGTCGGGTTTAGATTTGTTGAGAAGTGGAAGTCATATCGGGTTAACCATTTCAATAACCTTCTCAAAACTATAGAAAATATGTTGATATGTTTGTTATATTCTGAATTTCATCCTATGTAACATATTTTCAATGCTACATTTATATTGACAAAATCCTCTTTGAAGATGGTATCATTATACCAAGGCATGTCAACTATATTGGGCAGGATCATCTTTATTGATATTTTTAATAAATATATTTGATTATGTGTATATATGTGTGTGTGTATGATTGAGTGCTTGCCAATTGCCTTTCAATACGTTATTGCCAAAAATAAATAAAAATACAAAAATAGAAAAAGAAAAACATAGGTTGGCAGTGGGAGCCGTACAGAAAGCGCCTGATTAACATCATATCAGCAGTGGTACCACGACTTTTTATTGAACGACGTTTCATCAAAAATGCAAAATATATATATATGCCACCAACATACACATGAACACACATACTACATACACTCATGCCACACATACTCAGGTGCTCACACAGGCCACATGCACATGCATACATGTGTGTGTTTATGGCGTGTGTGTATATTTTGCATTTTCGATGAAACATCGTTTGATAAAAGTCGTGTCATGATCAACAGCGGCTCATGTTTGCCTGAAATCTTGGGCGGTTCACAAAGGTTTACCAATAAATGAAAACTAAAATCTTTTCGCCTCTTTTTAATAAAATACCAATGTGCAGACAACTGGTGCATTTCTGCTAATTTCATGGCTCTTACGACTTGTTTTTAGTCAATGTCAGTTAGTGACATGTTTGGCCAAAGATCAAAAAAAAATAAAGAAAAAGCTGTAACCTTTGAGACAAACGTATTTACTCTGTTTGGACACAGGAAACATGCTGATGTTTACTTCACTTCAATAATCTCAGCTTCTAAATCAGGAAGTATGTAAGATGAAAGAGACTGCGCACATGGCATCAGTGGTAAACATTTATTTAAAGTCTATCCAAGTTCTGAACTAAATGATGAGTTTTTCTTTTCTTTTTTGTTTGTTTTTTTTTTACTACTTTTTGGCTCTATGACCAGTGTAGTCATTCAACATTTTTCATCATACCAGTCAATATTAGTCGTTATAAATAGTACTTCTTTTTTATGCGTCATAATGCTATGATAGCAGTCAAAATATGCGATTTGATTTATTGTGCAGCATTAGCTTGTATCACATGTATCTTGCATAATTCAGTACTTATTTTGGCTTCAGTTTGTGAGAGGAAAAAGGTGTGACATTAGTGGGTTTCGGTTATGTAAGTTGTTACATGGTATCATGTATTAGAAACCGTCAACAAAAACTGTCACTTAAACTATCAACATAAGTTTTTTCAGGTTTTAATTGTGGAGGGGTGACAATTTATACATTTACTCCTTATTATGTCTACAAAAAACGTTTTATTTAGTTTTTTGAAAATTTCCACTTAAATAGGTTTTGAGTATGGGATTCAATTTACAATGTAAGTTTATGCTAAATTGGAACCTTAGTTTGTGTCCAGCAGCATTCACGCTTGATTTTGAAAATTCAGACTTCTTTTGCAATCACTGCCCAACAAAAGTCGAGAGAAGTAACTTATTCATTGATCACCTCTTTTTCCAATTTCTTCAATTGATCACCCCCAATATGGCATGCTGCCAAAAGACGTTGCTCACATGACAGTTTCTATTGAGTGACTAACCAGACCTGTCATGTATATGTTCAATATTTACTTGAGTGAATACAAATGGATTGATTGAACGATATACCAAAATAAATGTATTAAATCTCTCTTCTGATCTGTCATTATGAAAGAGGTTTTTTCTTTGAAATGAAATGACCAATGTTAATATAAAGATTTTATTCAACCAAACTGAACATAAGTGAAATAAAGAAGTTTAGTTTGTACTCTAAGAATGAGCTTGGAAATAAAGTCTCTCTCCAAGTAATAGAAATAAAGGAACATCAAGTATATCTATATATATAATTTGGTGGTGTCCATCTGTTTGTCTGTTAAGCTATAGAAACCACCTAAACATAAGCACAATCTAACCAAATTTGGCATACACAATAGACCAAGGAGAAGGTTTTAAAGTAAAATGCTTTTGGATTTTTAGAATAATAAATAATATTGTGGTGTATGCGTTCAGGCTCACACCAATAATAATGATCTTCAAATGGTTCTTTGGACCATTGAACTCCTTGTTGTTGTTTGTAAACACAACATTTCGGCTGATCCATTCTTCGGCCTTCTTCAGGTGTAAAATCCAAGTGTGCTGGGTTAAACGGAAGTTATGTTTAAAGGGGGTAACCCTTATAGCGCAGGGCCCAGGATTTTCTGTGTATTTGTCTTGTCGGGTATAGGCTCTGCACTATAAGGGTTACCTCCTTTAAACATAACTTCCGTTTAGACCTTCACACTTGTATTTTACATCTGAAGAAGGCCGAAGAATGGATCAGCCGAAACGTTGTGTTTACAACACAAACAAGAAGGAGTTCAATTGTCTGAAGAACCATTTGAATATTAATGATCCTTCTCAAAACTATAGAAAATAATGATCTTATTTCCATCTATCTATCTATTTCACTATAATTCACCTATCTTTTGTGAAATCCTCCCAAATACTTAAATTAAACATGACCCAAGGGTTTCGTGATGATGATGATGATGATTGTGAAACAAGGTATGAGTCAATAAATACATAGTTCAAATCCCCAGTTAAAGCTTGCGCAGTAACTAGCTGAAAAATCCCATCGGTAGAACGGGTTTTCAGCTAGTTAGAAATAAAGGAACGTCTGTATAAGGTTTTTATTTTTATCCTTTACTCTCCTTGGAGATTTATAAATGGAAGCAACAGCAGCTAAAAATTAGGTGACATGAAACCTTGCCAATTACAATTATTTTACTAAGTCCACAAGATGTCAGCTAAATAAACAAGATTCAGGAAAATAAAGAATATTTTGATTGGTTTTGTCAATGAGATTTCACATTAACAAACATTTTGAATTGGAAAGATGATCGAGTTGCTTCTTCTTTTTCTATTTTGTTTGTATGAACATGGTTGCTAGTACTGTGCATAGGCCTAGTCACCATACTTGGAGAGATATAGTCCAGAGATGAGAAACTAAGTTAGTACCGGAATTAAAAAGTAAGAGTTATGAGGATAGGCTAAAAGTGTTATGGTTAACATCATTAGAAAATAGAAGGGACCAGGGAGACTTAATAGAAATGTTTAAGATTATGCATTGTTTAGAAGTAGTAAACCCTGATGTATTTTTTACTAGAAGGGGGTACAAGGGACTGAGAGGCCACACATATAAGGTAGAAGCATATAGAAGTAGATTGAATATCAGAAAATTATTTTTTAGCAATACAGTGGTGGGACTTTGGAATAGATTACTGAATTATTGATAATATTATTTCCATTTACCCACTAACATATCTAACGACTTTTACTGTCTTTCAGTGTTCACATGTTCCTTAAATCTACCGTCAAAAGGTGGAGGGGGGTAAGGATAGAAGGGGAAACTGAAAGAAAGAAAGAAAGAAAGAAACAAAACAAACGCTGATACCAAAATAGAAACAATGTATCATCAGTCATAGTCTAAGTTCTGTTGCATTACAGTCTCTGTTGTGTCATCCGTAGTAGAAATGGGGAGGAGAAAAACACAGACACAGTTTCGATGCAATGAGTCCAACGGCAATGCTTCACAGGGAAATTTCTTGGTTATCACTGGTAAGCTATCGTGAACTCTGAGCTGCTACAACGTCCTTCACAGTAGAAGTCCTAAACACGATTCGAGCGTGGCTTCAGGTGGCAAGCCAAAAGCGAACTGCTGAGTCCTCGCGGCCGGGGCCTGTTATAGCCAGCAACTCGCCACATCCGGGTTGCTGGCACTCAACATACGAGTCACCCACATTCCACTTTGTCTATATATATGTCGGCGACCCGTTTCATTCGGCTTTTGTTTTGCCGTAACACGATAAGGTCATTTCCTTGGGCGAGTCCATTTCCACTTCATCGCCACAGAACCAAAGCAGGACAGAATGAGAAAACAGATTTAAAATTAATGAATACAGGTGTCCTATGGTTAATGACCTAATTGTTTATCGACCGACTGTATTTCTGACTGTGACTGATCGCACGGAAATACATGATCATAGCGTTTCCTCCTCCGGAAAAGATAAGAAGAGGACAGTAGTAGAGGTTTAAAAAGGCTAAATATGGATCCTTGCCTTATCAGCAAAGATCTAAAACATATTGAATTGAAAAAGATTAAGAAAAATGGAGGTTAAATTTTTAATCCCCTAAAACAAGGCTTTCGTTTAACGACCATTTTGTCTAGCCACCTGGTCATCGGAATGGAACCTAGTCGTTAAGTGGGGAACACCTGTATCTGACGAGACTGGCATACTAACATTGCTTTTGAGCATATGCTCTTATATTAGATATATTCACACATACAATAATTAGCAATATGTGTTTATACTCTGTCACACTAAGGGATGCAACTGACATAGTAAAATAGAATTTTATGTTCTGAGGATGTAGTAAAAATGCTGAATTTAAAGAACAATAACAAATTTTAAAAAGAATCCGTTTGTGTTCAACAGAACACTATTCTCCAAGCTCACTGCAATTCAAATCTCTATTATCCATGTATATAAAATGCAATGTGTATCCATATATTTCATATATGCCATCATTTTTAATGGCATGGGTAAACTAGTTTTAAATAATTATATTTACTTAGAGAGTTGACTGAATTCTTGTATTGCTTGAGAGATTATTAATCACTGCTACCCACAGTACTGGTTTATTATTGGGTTTAGGTTATTCATGTGTTCTGACATTTATATGTATCTATATATCTATGTATCCAGACTTTGCCCAGCCCTAACCGGTCATAGTAGAAACTTGAAATTTTGCACACACACTCCCATCAATGAGTAGGGAAAATGTTTTGGGGGTTTTTTTGAAAATTCTAAATAGGTTTTTAGAGGGTGGTTCAAAATGCAATGTAAGTTTATGCTGTATGTATCTATCTATGTATCCAGACTTCATCCAGCCCTAACCGTTCGTAGTAGAAACTTGAAAATTTGCTACCCTCAATCAGTAGGGAAAATGTTTTTTGAACCTCCCCCCCCGCCCCCCCAGTTTTTTGGAGTTGGGGTTCAATATGTACTGTAAGTTTATGCTAAATTGGTCACTAGTTTGTGCCCACTTGTTTTTTTGAAAATTCAGACCTTTTTTAGTGATCACAGTCCAACAAAGGGTGAGAGAAGTAACTTATTCATTGATCACCCCTTTTCCCCACTTTTCAATTGATCACCCCCAACACAGCATATATGGGTGGCAGTGATTCATAATTTCCCTTATAATGCTAGTTTAGTTAATATTTTTTTAAGACAATTTTTAAATATATAGGTAAAGAGATTTCATATAATGAAATAAAAACCCAAATAAGATTAAGTAATCATCAATCAACCATCTCTTTCATCTAAGTAAGATGTCTTTCATCTTATGCTTTATAAATTTTTTTATTTATTCGTTCTGTGGTAAATTTATTTAATTATTGTATATTCTTGAGTATAAGATGAGGTTTTTTTACTAAAAAAAAAAAATGGCACAAAATCCACTGGTGTAGAAAGGGTTTTCAGCAACCGGGGGGCAAAGATAATTTGAGCTCCCCCACCCCTATGTTTTAATTATTTAGTTGTGACTTTTCTTCCTAGTATGTTTTTAAGGTAGCTCAGGATAACGCTACATTGTGACTTTGGTTCTGTGACTTTTATTCCGGGATTCTTTTTTTAATATATTGTAAACTTTGGGGTTGTGCAAAAAAATTAAATATTTGCTTAAAAAAATAATTTTTAAAGGATTTTTTTCAAAAAACTTGTGTTATGCAATTTTTTTTCCTGTGACAAAAGTATGAATTTTGAATACGACTTCGCCAGTATTTCAGACCAAAGGAATTTTTGCAGCCCTTCACACTTGTGCCCGGGGGCGACTGTCCCCCTTCACCCCCCACTTACTACACCACTGCCAAAATCAGCAGTTTGACTTATACTCAAGTCAGTCAAAAATAGCCAATATTTTAGCATATCTGAATACAGCAACGATAGACACAATGCATATTAGCGAGTGATAATGTCCAGTTTTTTAACTCAAATCATTACCATGGTTTTGTATGAAATGCTATGTAGGTAGTATACAGTGCATATTGTGTAATATCCATTTTAAATCATTTTTCAGGTGGATTCATCTTCAATGATGAGAATTTCACTTTTACAACCTGAAAACAACAATTGATGTATTGAAGATGAAAGAAATTCATGTTTCGACAGATGACCAAATGCCATGAACAGTGTATTCATATAAAAGGGATATCTCTCATGAGGACGTTATGGAAAAATAACAGGCTCGGCTTATTACATAAGTTTCTGAAATTTTATGCTTAAATCCGAAAACATCTTCAACTCACAGTTGACTTATATTAAAAAATATACAGTTATTTTTATACCTTATTTTCTTGTCAATTCTACTGGTAAAAAGCTACGACTCTAATGTAAGTGAAAAATACCATTTCTTGCTTTTGATGTTTGAAATTTCTTTTCTTTTTCACATATTTATTTGAAAAATAAAATTTTCTATTCAGACCCCACCCTGCTGGAAATCCTGGGTCTTCCCCTGAGTACTTCATAAATAATATTACCTCTGTCCCATAGTAGTTACATTTGTATATATAAATTTGATAATTATAATGACATTTATTAGTTCAGAACCTATATTTGCCCAGCGCCGGTGTGAGCGACTGCTAAACGAGCAGCCTAAATCATAAATGTGAATAAAGAAACAAGCTCTGTGCGGGGATCGAACCTGCAGCCACCTTGGAAGCAACCTTATATGCACGTTCTACTCTACCAATTGAGCTAACAAAACTCTCATATCCGTATTCTAAGCACGAATATAATGTGGCTCTCTATGCTTCTAAGGTGGATGTAGGTTCGATCCCCATGCTGAGCTCGTTTCTTTATTCACATTTACGCCTCTCGTTCAGCAGTCGTTCACACCAGCGCCGGGCAAATATAGGTTCTCAACTAATAAATGTCATTATAATTATAATATTCAGTCGGATATAAAATTATCTATCATTTGATTTCATATATAAATTTATAAATAAATGTAACAACTATTATGGGACAGAGGTAGTATCATTTTTTTTCCAATGGTTAATGAAGTATTTGTAATCATTGACACTGAAAAGGCATTGAAGCAGAATGGTAATCCTCTGACCTGGAAATAAATTTCATGTTGCTGAATAAAAAGATTTATGACTTGGAAGTAATTTTACAGGTAGTGGGTAAACTTTCAAGTAATTCCATCTAAATGAAATCACTGATAGAATTCTTCCATAATTGAGAGGTTTTCACACCAGTTATTCCATGTAATAACAATATTAGCATACCGATCACTGTGTCCAAACAGTAGAGTGCTCACCTCCGAGTCATACCTAAGACTTTAACCCATAAGAACCCAGTGTGACGCCAGTGTCACATACAATTTAAATGATCTGCACAATCCCTTATACAATTCTATCCTTGATTTTAACTCATGAAGTGTACTAAGTGACATGTACTGAACATCCAGGTGCAGTCACATGACTGTGAGTCAATTTGCCTATCCAGAGTACCATTTTAAAAAGGGGTCATTTTTCTGGGTTCCATGTGTAAGAGAAATACCAGCTTTTAAAAAGCTTGTTGTAAGTTTGGTTTAATGACCGATATTAACAGATTAAAAATGCAAACAGAAGATAATGTATTTACAGATCCTTTATTCAAATATTCACAATCAACCAAACACGCGTGTCCTTCCTGAGCTCTTTCTTCTACTAATAAACTCAATGCAATAATGGCGGCTCGTTGACCAGAACATAAAACAGCGCCCCCTAGTGGAAGTCTTCTGCCTAAGGGGAATAACCCATGACACTTGTAAGGTAAGTTTTAACTCATTTAACAATTCTAATGCTTTAATAACATGTCCAATATTACCATTTAATCTAATCTGACCAGATTTCTTGAACAAATTGATATAAAACAAATGTGGTCCATTTGGTCTGTTTTATATCCCACATAATTTTCCCTCAAGTAGAAATGGATCCGGGTTCTTATGGGTTAAGAAAAACGGTACTCAATGCCACTCTGCTAAGCACTCAGCACAAGGACTAGGATTGAGGAACATAAGATCAGCAAAGTTAAGCAATGTCGAGCCTGGTCAGTACCTAGATGGGTGACCAATGGGGAATACCAGGTGCCGTAAGCAGAACAAAGCTTTGACAGGCTTCAGCTAATCAGCAATGTAAAGGTCAAGTAAATCCGAACCCCAAATAATTCTTTACAGCAACTATCATAAGGCAAAAACAATTGTTTAACTTAATTTGCAAAGACATTAAGTTTCAAATAGGTAAGCATTCTTAGAAATAGACTATTAAATGTTCTGTCGGGCCACAAGTAATTGGTAGAAGAGAAAAGTCATTTTTCTTACTAAGTGTCATTGCTAAATTGAAAATAAGTGGCTCTAATGGTGACTGAGAATGCTTAAAAGTGTCCAGGCAGAGACCAGCCCTTTAATACCAGTTAATGTACATCTTAACAAGATTGTGCTCTTTGGAGAACTTTTACAAGTACATTAAATTATCAAAGTTTATCATTCACAACACAATACTATTTCAGAATTCTAATCTAATCTATACTATATATACTAGCTGAAAACCTGCTCATCGAGCAGGTTTTTAGGCTAGTTCCTGTGGAAGGTTTAAATGAGGCCAATAGGAGATCAAAACTGTTTTTTAGGGGCACCTTAATTCAATGCTTCTGGCTACAATGCTGGGAAGGTAATGGTGCATGGTTCCACCCAAAAGTTGAATCACTCCCTTCCACAAAATTTCATTAAAATTTGTAGAGAACCTTTAGAGATATTGCAATATTGTATATACAATAAGAAAACATTTTCTTAGCAATCCAACCCATTTCAGGATTCTTATCTAATCTATATAGCTATGGTCTACGAGGATATTGATGCATAAGTGTATCAT
>VCCN01004703.1:500997-517093 GCA_006491835.1 Architeuthis dux
TATGTTGGGGGTGATCAATTAAAAAATTGGAAAAACGGGTGAGCAATGAATAAGTTACTTTTTGTTGGGCAGTGTTCACTAAAATGTCTGAATTTTCAAAAAAACAAGACTGAAAAGGGACCAATTTATC
Source organism: Architeuthis dux (assembly GCA_006491835.1). Lineage (NCBI taxonomy): Eukaryota > Metazoa > Mollusca > Cephalopoda > Oegopsida > Architeuthidae > Architeuthis > Architeuthis dux. The sequence goes on from VCCN01004703.1 coordinate 501,128, forward strand.
ATAAATTTGCATTGCAAAATGAACCCCCCAGTAAAAGCCTATTTAGGGTGGGAGGAATTTTAAAATCAAATGATTTTCTAAACATATGGAGTAAATGTTGAAATTTTCAGCCCTCTAACTCCATTAATACAGCATGTACACTACATAGCCAGCCAGACCAGCTTAAAAACTGAGGAAACCTATGGTGACAGTTTTGGTTAACGGTTTAGTCTAATTAGTTGTATGATTATTTGAATTCTGAGATGAAATATATTCATTATGGGATGAGAGTTCAAGTCTCATCAAAGGCCATTATTGTTTCACAATAATTTAATGGCCAAAATGTATTCAACCTAAGAAAAACTGTGATAAAAAGCAACAATAAGATTAAGATAAGACAAGCCAAAAATTAATAGTGGTTGTATGATTCTAGAAATAACTTACACTAGGGCAGTGCCCATTACAAAGGTACATGTTTGGAAGAGGCCAGACTTTATGGTATATGGCGCAGCTTGCCATAATTGTCATGTAAAATAATTTTCCATCCATCGTACAAAACTATGTCTTTAAAGTATTTCAGTTACTTTTCTTCAGCGTTGCCAATTTAGATATTTTATATCTAAATTTAGATAATTGGAAGTCAAGGGAGACTATTTATAGAGACTTTGAAGAAAAATCCAGAATCTTCAATTCTTTATTAGATTTCTTAAGAACCATTGATCCAAACAACTTCAATCTCGACACTGCACTGCCTTGTGTGCCGATTAATATATCTGGTGAATGTCAACTTCATATAATGGCCAATTGTCGAGTAATTGTGGATTCTGTTTTCCATGCCAGTAATCGCTACGCCACTCCGCATGTGAACAGATACTGTCTATAAATCATTTTTTAGCAATAATTCAAAACTATACACTGCCAAATAATTACAAATCATTTAGAGTTTGCATAAAACTTAAGGACTCAAATCACAAACGTATGAAAGATGACTCTTTTCATCTTGGCAGATGGTCTCAACAGCTTCAGAATTTGAGCTGCCATGCCTAGGCGCTTAGTATGGAGGTTTTTAGCGGTGGCTCAATTTGCAATGCAAGTTTATGGTAAATTGGTCCCTTAGTTTGTGTCCGGCAGCATTCACACTTGTTTTTTTAGTGATTACAGCACAACAAAAGGCTAGAGAAGTAGCTCATTCATTGATCACACCTTTCTCAATTTTTTAATTGATCACCTCAAACATGGCATTCTGCTAAAAGACATTGGCCATGTGACAGTTTCTATTGCATGATTGACCAGACCTGTTGTGAAAGATCTTCAACTCAAAACTGGCATTGAATAAAGAAAAGGACACATTGATATGCAAGTCAATATGTTGAGAGCATCAAGCATAAATGATAAGAGCAACAGTTTGAATCAACTGTGAATTATTTAAAAGATCCTAATGTAATTATTTGGAATAATTAAATTGCTCTGTGAATTTGCATTACTCTCAAAATGTTGTTCCTACAACTTTCTAACAAGATGATTGGGGCAGTTGACTAATCATAATACAATAAGTGAAGGAATTAACAGGTCTGATTAGTCACTCAATAGAAACTGTTGTGCGACCAATGTCTTTTGGTAGCATGTCATGTTGGGGATGATCAATTAAAAAATTGGAAAAAGAGGTGATCAATGAATGTGTTACTTCTCTAGCGTTTTGTTGGTCAGTGAACATTAAGAAAAGTCTGAATTTAAAAAAACAAACGTGCATGATGCCAGACACAAACTAAGGAATCAATTTAGCATAAACTTACATTGCAAATTGAATCTGTCCCCCACTAAAAACCTATTATGGGGAGAGTAAAAGTTAAAATTTTCAGCCCTCTAGCTCCATTGGTGCGGCTTGTATGCTAATACATACATCGCCAGCCAGACCAGCTTAAAACTGAAGAAACCTATGTTGACAGTTTTGGTTGAGGGTTTCTAATTAATAATTCCCAGCTATGATTTGAAATGATTCACCTGATAAAATCACTCTGAATTAATCAAATTAGGATAAATTATTCCTAAGGATTAAAATGTAAGATATATTTCTAAAACATCAACAAATCTTTTGCAATAACTTGTATGTCTTTAAGAAAGAAAAAAAAAAACCTACACTAAAGTGTAAATAAGCCAGCAAAACTAAATGTTTGTACATCTCTAAATTGACATAAAATTTCATATTTGCAAGTGAAATGACCGATTTGAAATAAATTAATTTCTTGGCAATAAGCAAATTATGTAAAAATGTAAACAAAACTTAAATATTACAGGGAACTTTTGATATTATGTAGAGTTAAATTGGTTAACTTCCATCCAATAAGAAAATTTATTAATTCTTTGAACATATTGAATTTATTAATTCTTTGAACACATTGAAACTCCTTTTGAAAGTCCATAAACAGGAGTGACCACTGACATGTGCGTTATGTTTACAAACATTGATACGTTCCAACGTCCAAGGAATTGTGATCCACTGACCCGAATCTGACCTGGAGACATTGATCTGACACAGTAGGGTCTAAATATATATATATATATATATATTGTATAATATCATTACATTTGCAGTTTATATTTCTAAATGCATAGTGGTTGTACCTTGAGTGTTGGTTGCCTGGGCTCCTGGGTGTCAGTGTGAGGGAGTCATACATGCGAGGGGATCAGTGTTCAAAAGTTTAAAAACCTTGCTCAATGGCAATTTCATTCTGAATTTCTGAGATGAGGAATTATCATTATTATTCATTACTGGATTATTCGGACTAGTGTCCTCATCTTGGTTGGTCCCTTGGAATAAATGGGCGAGAGACTAACAATGTTGGGTAAGCATATCTAGTAACCTGCCTGGCGTTCATGAGTTCAATCCCTGGGTTAGGTAGTGCAGATAAGTTATATACTCCTGTTCAGTGGAAGAGGCAGACAAGCAACACCACAAGGACAAATTGACTAGAAAGAATAACTGATATGAGACATCTACCCTGGAATGGACAACGGAATAAGAACAATAAAGGTTTGGTTCAATTTCCCAGAAGGTTACCAAGTACAACAGATACCTGAAGAAGGCTGGAGGGTACAGCGGCTGAAACGTTCTTGCTCAATGGTTTCAAAATAAAGACAAGCCTGCTGCAGGGTCAAACTCCACTCCTACTCCGATAGAAGATAATTACTGCAACTTTTGTATAGTATATATAATAAATAAATTCATAGATATATAAGACTTGTCAGCTTAGGTCAGTTGGTAAGAGAGCTGCCTACCAATCACTGAACACATATGGTGTGCAAAAACCCCCCTAAAATCCTAGTTGTGGCAATATTAAAATGAGAGGGACAACATGACATAGTGGTACACCATGACCTGACTTCTCTGCTCATCTGAATGTCAACTGCTAGGCAAGGATAAATTAGCACACAATAACTGAGCGCAAGGACAAGAAGTTGGTGTTCAGATGACAGCACTAAGTAGAATTGCGCAGAGAAGTCAGTGAACCGTGGTACACCTATGTTTAGTTGAGAAAAAACAAAATAGAATTGTTCAGGAATATCTGAGCAAGAAAATGATTCGAAAAGGTGAAAGGCACAGAGATGTCTTTGGAACAAAAGTTCAAGTGATACAGAGAATAATGGGGCTGGACAAGACTGCAGAGCAGGGCATTGGTGTTTGGCTGGGTAAGAGTCATCATGAATTGTTGGGCAAGATGAGGATCAATATCGGAGCTGTACGAATCAACATGAGAGCCAGCCAGAAGCTATGATCAATGCTTCAGTTAAAGTGTTATAATCTGAGCATGCTTCAGAAAATGAAGCCATGGAAATTGTCCAGCCTTCATATCCATGTTAGACAAATGCTTTGGAAATAGTCTTGGGTACAGGCGTCCTCTGATATAACGTGGACCACGATATAAGGCAGGTGGACTCCCAACATTTTTGCCTATATTATCACCTACTAGTCCAGAAAACCACAAATGAAAACAGAATTTCCCTTTGAACCAGTAAGCCCTCTATTTCGGGCTGATCACTATCATTTGATGACAGAGGTGACACCCCCCCCCCCACTAGGAAATATATTTAACTTATGCCAACAAACCAACTGTGAAAATGAAATGGAGACTAAAACATTTCAGTATTCAATGAATGAACTTTTTTTTATTAACACTTTCAATGCTATTCTTTTTATACAATTATATTCGCTATTGTGCTACCAGTTTCCTTGATGAGACAAGAAATGGGATTATATAGTTACATATTGTTACATCTTCGTATGTAGCAATTGTGACACAGGAAAGCTATCTACAAAGATCTTCGTAGAAAGCACTGAAAATATTAATTAAAGTTTTTCCCCCTCAAGAGCCCAGATACATGGAATCTGAAGGCGCAGCAGTTTACACATCGAAAGGATCAACTCACCCAGCAGTTATTGCGGCTCAGTTATAATGTGGTTGGCTTTCTTGGACCCCAACACTGCATTATAATGGGGGGGGGGCTGTATTAATAAGTGAGGCAGACACTTGAAAGAAATTGTTGACTTTGAAACACCAAGAGCAATAAATAAATGGTTATGTGGTGGAAATAGGAGTAGTGGTGGGAGATGCAGGTTGCGTCTTGTGGGGGGTCAGGGAGAGAAATGGGAAGAGGTAAAGAGAAATGTTAAAATAAAAATAAAGTGTATTTTATAACTGGTTGTTTATGGTGTGCAAAAAAAACCCCTAAATACAGAGGAAGCTGTTTATTATTATCACAAATAATGTTGTCAAATGGTTATTTTTATCAAAATTAGTCGGTCCCAAACATTTTATTTCGAACCAATTAAAAATTTATAAAGTCAAAAAATAAATATATTAACTTTTTATAATGTAAAGCAATGATGTATGGAGAGGGCTTAATTTTCTCTAAAACGGCATGTAGTACATGTCACAGAGATGACATAACATAATGATGTACGTGTCACAGAGATGACATAACAATGATGTACGTGTCACAGAGATGACATAGCAATGATACACGTGTCACAGAGATGACATAGCAATGATACACGTGTCACAGAGATGACATAACAATGATACACTTGTCACAGAGATGACATAACAATGATACACATGTTATATCGCTCATATTTGTTAACAAATATAAGGCGGTTGGGATCAGCGGTTTATTAAGAAATAAGTTCAGTTTGGTTTGAAGGTCTGTTTCACTAAGGAGAAATATAGATGTAGAAATTGAAAGAAGATGAAGACTTATCACATAACAATGAATTTATTTTAAGAAGAAACAACATAAGACCAGCATTCCAAGGGAATCACCACCACCTATATATGCTGTGTTGGGAGTGAGCAATTAAAGAGTTTGAAAAAGGGGGTGATCAATGTATAAGTTACTTCTCTCGCCTTTTGTTGGGCTGTGATCACTGAAAAAGGTCTGAATTTTCAAAAAAATAAGCATGCACAAACTAGTGACCAATTTAGCATAAACTTACACTGCATATTGAACTCCCCTCTAAAAACCTATTTATGGGGGAGATTTTCAAAAAACCAAAAAAAATATTTTCCCTACACATTGAGAGGAGTGTCTGTGCAAAATTTCAAGAACAGTTAGGGCTGGGTGAAGTCCGGATACCTAGATAGATACATATAAGTGTCAGAACACATGAATAACCTAAACCCAGCAATAAACCAGTGTTGTGGGTAGCAGTGATTAATTAAGTAATGCATATAAGTTGTTTAATAGAGTTCAAAGGTTAATAGAAAGTTCTTTTGTATTAACAGAAGAAAGTGTGGTAAAGACAAGACTAAACTAGACCATGTATGGTGAGAAACAATTACTCATTAGAAAGAGTGTGTATACATAGGAGAGGCAGTATGTTGTGTGATTGTAGGGATTAGCAGTAAGGTATGTTCATTTCCTCAAGTGAAGGCAAGTTTTGCAGCTTTAGGTTGGTGCACATTTCAGTAGACAGCATACAACAGTAGCACCCATGTGACTTATGTAGGGGGTCAATAGCTGAAACCAAAATATCATAAACACATAGCAGGTGTGACTTATCTACCACTGCGACATGTGAGTATATATGGTACATATTTTAAATACATGCATATAATGCTAAGAAAAGACTATGTGGAGACTCAGAATAATTTGTAAGAAATTATTTGATACCTTAGCATGTTTCGACTTATTAAAAGTTGTTTTCAAAAGGAAGTCGGAGAAATGATGTGTCTGCATTTCTCTGACTTTCTTTTGAAATGACTTTAAATGATGTGTCTGCATGGACCGAGGTTTCTGTCTGTTATGACAGAAACCTTGGTCCATGAAGACACGCCATTTCTTCGACTTCCTTTTGAAAACAACTTTAATAAATTGAAACATGTTAAGGTATTAAATAATTTCTTGAAAATTATTCTGAGTCTCCACATTGTCTTTTCCTAGCATCATTATGTCGGATAACCGCTATCTTCTTGTACATTATACATATGTTTATATCTATACAAGGTGCTACCAAGGTTTGGGGGATTTAACCATGAAAAAAAAGAAATTACTTGTCCTAATACTTAGTTTCTACTGTCTTTAAAATAGAACCCTTGGACATAGATACAGCAGTCTCACAACGGCTACTGCTCACAAAGGGTATCAACAAAAGTCTGTACTACATTTCATTCATGCTCTGTTCAAATTCCCTGAAATTTTAGGTAGCACCTTGTATTTATGTATATCGATATATCAGAAAAAGATCAACATGGATAAAAAGACAGACCAATGTTAAAGATATAAAAATAATTAAGCCCCCCAAAAATAGAGATGGGCTGGACACATACAAATAAGAAAAGATAACAAAAGTGCAAAAGGTTTACAGATTGGTGTCCCAGAGATAGCAAATGCGGTAGGAGAAGACCAGACATAAGATGGAGATATGAGATAGAAAGATTTGCTGGTAAGACATAGCAATGGTTAGCACAGTCACCATAGAAGCTGGGAAAGGCCTTTGTCAATATGTTAATATAGCATATACAAAGAAAGATAACTGTTAGCTTTCTTTGTTAATGATCAGTAGTGTTCAAACAGTTTAGCGTTTGGTATCCTTGCGAGTAGTTGCCTGAGGTTGAGTGTAATAAAGTGAAGAAAATAACGTTTTATTAAAATATCATCTAAGCAAAAGGGAACCTTTTTTGAAGAAATGAGAAAATTCCAGGATAGGTAGACAAATGATTACTTCTTTGTTGAAGCAAAAAACAGACCAAGGTGTCTAATATGTTCTGAATCCCACTCCACATCGAAACACTAAAGAAACAGATCGGTAGCCTAAATATGTTTTTTTCTAAAAGGCAAACAGAGCTCAGTGAAATGGTGCATGCAAGCTATGTTGTTAGCAAAAAAGTTCCTAAGATTCTAAAAATTATTCTGACAGTGAATTTGTGGCCTGATTTATGATTAGCAATATCTCATGCGGCCCGCTGCTCGAAAAATGTTGCCCATGCCTGATCTACATAGTTCAACAGCCTTTGTCCAGCAGTAGACTTATGATGGCTACTGCTGCTGCTGATGGGGATGATATATCAGTCTTTGACAGATTTCAAAATTCCCAAACAAACAACACCGAAAGCAAGTTAGAATAACCCAATAACCTACTCTATCCCAAACACATGGTGATTGAACAATTTACTTGTCAATTTTTTTCGAGGCCAAAAGAGAAAAACAATCCAGGATTTCGCCAATTCAACAGATGTGTTATTTGTGCAGAGAAAGGTCTTGACTGTGATTGGTCAGTTCCAATGAAGTGGGAGAAAGACAAGCATCTGCACCTGCGTGGATGACTCGGGAATTAATCAGGCAGCAAAAGAAAAGGTAGATCTATTCAACTGTATCGATTGGTTGATCCTGAGCAAATATCTTGGCTCTGTAAAAACGTTTCAGTATCACATACTGCGATTGGCAACTGGGCTCTTCATAAACAGGAGTTCTAAGGGCAGAGCATTGTACACATTGGTGTAAACGTTTATGCTACATTAGATGAGGTTAACACTGTATCTTAGCCAGAAAAGCTACAATTAAGTTTAGGATAAGAGGTTGTGATCTGAAGAAATGACACTGGTTGGGAAAGGAGGGAATCCTAGCCGGTTGCTGGGGAGGAGTTAAAGAGGAAGGGAGTGGGTTATAGAGGATTGGTGGAGAGGGAGTCATAAATATTGGTAGTGAGGGAGGGAGTCAGAGGATTTGGGGAAGGGGAGACACAGATAATTGGTGGGGAGTGAGGGAGGGGGTCATAAAGGATAGGGGGAGAGTCAGAGAAGGGAATCATAGAGGATTGGAGGAGAGAGACAAACCTCTTATAACAAGTTGATGAATTTAATTGGAAATGACTGATTGGAAGGCAGATTATCAAATAGAGATAAGTGTGAATATAGACATAGAATAATTCAGAAATGGAAAAGTGTGAACAGAGAGAGATAAAGCATTTGATAAACCAGGGTTTCTCAACCTCTTTTCCCTATCACTCCCTTTTGATTATTCTTTTAAAGCAATCAGCTCCCCAAAAATTCTTAATGAAACTAAAATGACATTTAACTTGTATCGTTTATTCAATGTGACCCTTGTGCTTTGATGCTAGATGTTTCGATTGATATTTGTGAGTGTTAGTCTTATGTCTCCTTGCATGCATTTATCAGTTCTACTGCTTTCCTTTGTCCATGTTTTGTTGACTGCACTAAAGCCACATTCAACCAAATATGAAGTTGGAAAGTGCAACAGTACTTTAGCCATTTTAGACCACATGTTTGGATAGAACTGTTTAGTTGTATGATAGCCACAATACAGTCATTCCAGCTCATTCAAATTTGTATTTGCATTTATCATTGCAATTTAGTTCAATAAGTTCCTCTTGGATGTTTTTACTGACAGATTCTATATCACAGTCAAGAAATTGTATGTGACAATCTATCATTCCCCATAGCTCAACTTTCACCCCCCACCCATTGAGAATGATGGTGATGAGGAAGAAAAGGCTTCACAGACCCATTGATTGCCCAATTGACAGCGTTTACAAAACTGTTACCATTGCCCGATTTCTATTTGGTACCCATCCCCTTCTTGATAGATGACATGACAGATGACAACACAAAAATGGACATCTTTTGGTAAGAAATCTTTGGATCAAGTCTCTTTACAAATGAACTCAATGTTAGGTGTTCTTTATCAATATTTATTATCCACAGGGGCCTTTTCAGCAAAGCTGCATAGCCACATTAGCCAAGCACAGGGATAACCTAAGGGAAAAATAAGCGCTTTTTTTTGTTTGTTTTTTAACAGCATAAAGCCATAAAAAACATTTAAGTAGAGAAATAACAATTCAGTCTGATGAAATCAGTTAAAATCAATGGGCAACATCGGAAATCCTTTGAGATTTGCTATAATAACTTTTTCTTTACAAAGCAACTTGCTGCAAATTGAAGTTTAAGATTTTCAATAGTTGAATCAGGGATTTGCTCTAATTTTCAATGGCCACTTGAAAAAAAGGGAGAGTGTGTATATATATATATATATATATATATATACATACACACACAAGTGTGAAGAGACGCAAAGTCTACAATATATTTTTAAAAGAACCCCGGAATAAAAGTCACAATGTAGCGTTACCCTGAGCTACCTAATAAAACGTAATAGGAAGAAAAGTTACAACTCTAATTTTCTGGGTAGGAAGAAAATTCTTTTAATAAAATAAGTAATATTTTATTTCAATTTATATGAATTAAGTGTTATTGTGTGATTTTATTTTAGGCCTATGTAAGGTGGTATTTTATTCTTCATATTATTGTCATTAAGTGGGTAATGAGTCACAAAATAAATAATAAAAACATTGGGGGGGGGGGGGGGTGCAACAATTATTTTTGCCCCAGGCACTGAGAACCCTTGCTATGCCACTGCACACACATATGTATGAGTTCATGAAAATACAGTTACAATGGTGGATTCTATTTTGGAAAAGAAATGTTCCCTTAAAATGTCAGGTCAAATAAAGCCAACAGGCAAAAATTTTAAACAAATTAAGCTAAAACAAACTTCTTCCCATTTTGAATGGGCCACAACCCAAGGCTTATTATATATATCAGCTTATAAGGCTTATATTACAGTCTCAACTGCCTGATTAACCTTATTCTCTAGGGACTCCATTCCCACCAACCTGTATCCACAATACCCCATCACCAAACAGCTTATCACTACTACTAATATAATGACCATCACAAACTCTTACCCAGCCTCCCTCGGTCAGCCCTTTTTATTTTAACATTGCCTTGCTTGTATCAACCTCTTTATTATTTTGGCTCTATTTACGACCCATATTTTTAGCTGAGCATATTATTCAATTACAATTTATTTTCAGTAAGGTGTTCCTATATTTGTTTTGATAAACAAATCTGACATAGACCTGCTATTTTTCCGTTTTTACATATTGGGGAAAAAAGAAAAAAAAAAATTCAAAACCAATAATGATCATAAAATTTAGCATCGTTATTTGTTGATGCCATAGCTCTAAAGAATTTCAATCGAAAAACCTGACTTAAATAGAGGCAGAAATAACATGTATCTGGATATTCTGTTTTAATCATCATCATCATCAGCGGCATCATCAACCTTTTAACATCTGTCGTTGGATGTAGACCTTCCCCAAGATTTGCCAGACCTCTGGATCGTGGCCATCACTGAGCCAATATTTTCTGTGTAAATCATCATGCCATCTTATTTTTGCCAGACACAGTTTTGCATATTATTTTCAGGACACACATCCTGAGTCATGATGTCTAGCGGTTGTCCGATATTCTTGCAACATGGCTTGCTCATTGCCATTTGAGTTTTTTATGGATTTTATGATATCTGCTTTAATATTAGCCTTTGACTTTTTAAAGAAAAATTTGATTTTCTAACTCAGAAAATCTTGACTCAAAAGTTTTTGACTTAGAAAATCACTATATTTAATTGTTTAATTGCAATTTTCTAGTTAAAAAAATTTTTAACTTAAAAATTTTCAAGTTAGTCATTTTAAAGAAATATCTAACTTGAAAAATTAACTTAAATAGTGACAGAAAAAAACATTTATCTGGATATCCTGTTTTAAAATTAAGATCGGACTTGAAAACTGTTTCCAAAAATACTTTTGAACAAATACAGTTTTATATTTGGCAGGCAACAAAAGAGCTTTAACTGGATTCTTGAAGCAAGATTTATTGGCCTCATCTATAAATGGCTTTTATTTTCTGTTTTCTCTGCAAATATATAAATATCTATCAATACAAATAAAATGAAAAGCAATATCAATCTATTTAAACTCATTACAACTTCTCAAATGTTCCAAAGAAATTTCAACCATTTATGCCAAATAACCATTGAAGATAGGGAGTTGGTCAATGGCGAAGGGAGCAGTCATTCCCCCTGAGCACATTCTTCTAGAGTGGCGCCTTTTCAACAATTTTTTTAACTCTTTAGTTCCCTTGTATGATAAATGTTGAAACTCATTTTTTTTTTTACTTTATCCCATGGCCTTGGAAGAACTTTCCAGACTTATTACTTCAGTTTGACCAACCTCCCAATGTTTTGAACTGTGTGCTTCATACATCTTTTTCTTCCTTGTGTTTTGATTTTAAATACAAAATAAAATTGTAGAAGGACTTGAAAATTATTTGGTACGTGTTCTGGCACCTTTTCATGTGCCTGCTCCCCTAACTTCAGAACCTGGCTACGCCTCTAGAGTTGATTACAGTAGTCCCCCTTTATAACACAGGTGTTGGGGGTCCAAGAAAGACAACCACATTATAACTGAACCACTAATAATCAAAAGTCAATTATGAGTGCCAAAACAAGAAGGTGTTGTTTTCATCACAAAATCAAAAAGATTATGTGTAAAAAACATCGAGAACCACCACATGGTCATTTTCCAGGCCAATACCTGTGCGGAAGTGGAAGTGACCCGGTCACCTTATGAAATGCATGGGTGTCCAAAAAACAGGATGTGGAAACCAGAAATGACACAGCGTGGGCGTTCGAAAACCCCATAAAGCTCAGAGCAGAAGCTCAGAAGAGAAGCACCCTCATCTCTCTCCCACTCTTCATTCTCCGGCCGACAAAAGGTAACTTAAGAAATAAAAATATGTCTCATATTTTTACAACCAACTTTCGAGTTTTCTTTCTTTCCTGGACCCAACTGATCTTCACCCCACTATACAACAAACTGACTGCAAATTGAAGAAATTTAATATTTTAGTTTAATTAAGTCCTTTGATGAAATTCTGTTTTTATTTGTGATTTTCTAGACAAGTGGGAGATAATATAGACAAAAATGCTATATTGAGGGATGCCTGTATTTACAACATGAAAGAACTCAGACTTAGCATCGCACATTTAACATAAATGGCGAAGGCAGTTCCAAATCCATGAAGATTCCTTTCTTTGATTGTTCTTGCTAAAGAAAGGGTATGCAATTTTCTTCTTTAGGAATGCATTAAGTGCATTGACAAGAAAGGAGATTATGTTGGAAAAAAATTTGTAAATTTAATGCTTTTTTCATCATTAGGCTTATGCTCATTAGGCTTATTTCATCATTAGACTTATTGATGCACCCCTTGCAAATGTTTTTAGATTATTTTTTAGATTTTACATCGTATTTTCTATAGTTTTGAGAAGGTTCATTAACATTCAAATAGTTTTTTGGACAATCAAACTTCTGGTTGAGGAAGTCCAGATTATTGACAAAACGCTGTTGGAAACAGAAAAATCGAAGAGACAGCACATGTCAACTGAATACATTAGTCAGACAAGTGTGGAATTCAACCTGATGTGGCTTCCGCTACTCAACAAAACCAAACCCGACTAGACAAGGATAAAGAAACACCCGAAACCTACATTATAAGGGTTACCTCCTTTGAAATTAAAAACTTCTGTTTATCCTAACACATTCGGATATTGCAAATGAGGAAGGCCAAATAATGGATTGCTCGATATGTTGTGTTACCAAGAAGAAGTTCAATTGTCCAAAGAACTATTTAAATTTTACATCATCTTTTAGATTTTTCAGGGTTCCTCAGATATATTGCCCCACCCCCTCCTGCAGTTGTCTGATTTAATGGACTAATAAGGGGAAAGAGGGGGGGGTCCTCTAATTCCAAAAGTCTGTTAAATCCTAATGTAACCTAGGAGGTTGTTTTTACCATTTATTTTTTTTTAATGTAAGAAAAGCTTTAATAATTTTATATTGTAAAAACTGTATATTGTATTAAACTATAATAAAGAATATGTAATATGGACTCACCTTTTTGACTGTGTAGTTCAGTGGTTCTTAACCTTTTTTGGCAGTGACCCAAAATCTGATCTAAAATCTATCACGGAGACTCATGTTCTCATAAATAAGACTTATTCTAGGCATAATTAAAATATATTGGTTGTTATAAAAGAAAAATGAAAGGTAATTTATAATATTTCATTAATAATAAATAAGCAGAAATAAAATAGAATATTCATGAAAAAAGTCCATTAAATCCTAAATTCATTATATGGATGTTCCCCCATTGGGGGCTTGCTTTATATATACAGGCTCGTACCAAGGGAAAAATATTTGGTGGGGCCAAGAGGTAACCAAACCAAAATGCAGGGGGTTTACAATTTCCTAGCATCTCAGGACCCAAATTCCTTGCATTTTAGTATATTTTGTTTTATTCTTATTTCCTTTTTTAAATCAGCAAATAGTGTGTGTGTGTGTGTGGGGGGGCGTTAATGTTACTATGTACAATTATTCTTCTGTTCAAATGGTTCTTTGGATGATTGAACTCCTTGTTATTTGTGTTGTAAATACGATGTTTCGGCAGATCCATTCTTCGGCCTTCCCGAGGAATGGATCGTCCGAAGAACCATTTGAATATTAATGACCCTTCTCAAAACTATAGAAAATACTCTTCTGTTTTTGATCATTTTTGCTTTATTTTCTCTTGTGGATAATTGTATACACCATTTTTTATCATGGGTAAAAAATATAATTTAATTCATTTCTTAAATATTTATTTTATTCATGTATTTTAACATCCTAAAAATATATAAAGAAAACTAAGAGCGACAAAAAAAATCAACACAGAAAAATTTTAATTTTTCTAGTTTACATATAAAGTTAGTAAACAACATTCTTAGAACTTAGATTCTTCAAAACAATGATTTCTTATTGTGTATGTTTACTTTTTTATGTATAGAAAAAATATGAATGTCTGAAAGAATTAAGTCATTCCCCCATTTTGTTTCTCTCACTGCTAAAATAATTCCATTCATCCTTGGGTGAATCATTCACCAGTTTAAGAAACAATTCCCTAAAGTTCATATATCAGTATTTTTATAAAGAATTTGCTACATGATATATGATTAAAGCATTCTTTATAGTAAAGAGGACATGAAATTATTTGAACTGTCGAAGTGGGGGATGGAGCAAAAAAGGATAAGAACCATTGCTCTAATATAAAAGAAAATGTCTATTTTTAAGCCTGCACATTTCAATTTTGGGGAATTCACAGTGTGTTGGTGATGGTGTTGGTGGTGGAGGAGGGGAAGCCAAAAGTGATATTAAAAAGGTACTAAATCAAGTGTTTCTCAATCTATGAGACAGTAGCAACTGGTCTGGCATCAGTTAAGTGATTAGGCCTTCTTGGAAGCAGTGAAGGAGAAAAGCTTGAGGAAATAAAACGCAGGAAAGTGAATGGGGGAACACAGAGAAAAGGAGGAGATGCTTTTGAGATCATTTGCCAATATTAAGGTCAGGGATGATAAATTCACTTGATCATTTGCAGACTTTCATAAATACATAAACTACTATGTGCAAGCTAGTGTGGGGCCTGTAGCATATGATATAAAGGAGACCTAAATTAAGAAAATACACATTAAGTATTTGAAACACATACATTAAATTCTTTCATTTGCTATACAGCCAGATAATATGACAAATATGTCTGACATCTCAGTAATAGTATTACTTTATTTTCTATAGTTTTGAGAATGGTCATTAACATTCAAATAGTTCTTTGGACGATTGGCTTCCGCTGCTCAACAGGCCCAAACCCGACAAGACAAGGACAAAGAAACACCCGAATCCTACATTATAACGTTTACCCCCTTTAAAAATAAAAACTTCTGTTTACCCCATCACATTTGGATATTACACCTGAAGAAGGCCGAAGAATGGATCGAAACGTTGTGTTAACAACACAAACAACAAGAAGGTGTCCAATCATCTGAAGAACTAATTGAATAGTATTACTTTGTTTTCGTTTTGAGCTTTGTGTTACAGCTATGACTTCAGTTTCAAACACCTTTGTATTTATATGACTTATATTAAATACTGCATTAAAATAATAACTCTGAATAAAGGTGACAATTGGCTAAAATTGCTAATCTTAAACATTCAGTCCTTCATAAAAGTTGATGGCAGTATAGTACGAGATACTCACATCCATATATGATGCACATGCCAAATACACACATCTGTGCATGTGTGTTTGTGGCATGTATGTTTGTGTGTATTCTGCATTTTCGATGAAACATAGTTCGATGAAAAGTCGTGCCAGAGTGTCAGCAAGAAAAAGGAAATCAGCAAATAGACATAAAAAAAAGAAATGTGTTTATGAAATATAAATGTAGATAGTGCCAGTGGCAAGAATAGCTGTATGTGATGGAGGCCTTCAATCCCACTGGAGGTGAATAATGTCACCATTAATATCAAGGACAGAGAGACAGAGAGATGTAGGCATGATGCAAGAAGAGAGACAAGAAAAAAATCACCCAAATATGCAAATGAAATTTACCAGTTTTGATTATTTGCTTGCCATGAGGAAAAAAACAAAAAGAAAAATGTGGAGAGAAAAATGTATTTTATGAGCCTATGAAATATTCAAATGTTCCGTCAGGAAAAAATTTGTTTATAACCATAATGCTGGGAAGTCAATTGTCGAGCTTATA
>VCCN01004703.1:517444-529415 GCA_006491835.1 Architeuthis dux
TTTTATTTTCTGCCGGCCACAATTTTGCATATGATCTCTATGAGTTGTGAGCCGTGATGTCCAGCAGTTGTCAGACATTCTTGCAACATGGCCTGTCCATTGCCATTTGAGTTTTCTAATGGATTCTATGATATCTCTGACACCGGTTTTGTCTCTAATACACTGTGCTATCTTGTGGTCTCCATGTGATGTTAAGCATAATCCTCTTGCGCACATTGCATGGTTCTTGGTTTAAGAGCCAATCTTTTGTTTAGGCTCCATGTTTCAGCTCCATAGGTAACTATCGGGAGGAAGCATTGGTCCTTTTCAAAATTAATGGGATATTTTTATTCTTGAAGGTTGAGCTGGCTCTGCCAAAAGCTTGCCAACCTAGGGTGATTCTTCATTTGATTTCTTCTTCTTTTGAGGATTTCATGGAGCTTCATTGTCCCAGGTAGATGTAAACCATTGCTTTCTCTGCCTTCATCACCATCTATGAATTGTATTGAATTCAATTCAATGTAAGCTTGGTTTAATGACAGATTAAAAATGCAAACAGAAGAGGTACTTTTATTCAAATAATGACCACGATCAACCAAACACGTGTGTCCTTCCGAGCTCTTTCTTCTACTAAAAACACAATGCAATAATGGCTGCTCGTTGACCAGAATGTAAAACAGTGCCCCCTAGCGGAAGTCTTCTGCATAAGGGGAAAACTCATGATACTTAACAATTCACTACCAGAAAAAAAGGTTTTTCCTATGTAAATTAAAACTAATTGCTTCTTTGCTTTACACTATTTCGATCTACGAAAGGTTTTTGTGGGAACACTACATTAGGATGGTGAGGAAACCTGTATTGATGCTCTGACAGATTCATATGAATTTCTCAGAATATTTCCAAGAAAAGGTTTTCCTTCTAAGTTCATGGCATACTTTACAATTACTTATATTTTCTTATCAGTCCATATTCTTAGTATTAGAAGGTAAAAAAATTAGCTGCAAGAGACATTACACAAAAGGCAAAAACATTTTTGAAGGTAAGTAATTAATTTATCAAACTAATAAATAGATAAGAAATGAAATGATTACTAAATTGGCAAAGATTAAATTAATTAGTGACAATTAAGATACTGATAGTTACTCACGACAGAATATGTTAAGAAAAATTTGAACTCAAGCCAACCTGAAATTATGAATCCAGAAATTAGATTCACAGAGCAATTATTTTTTTTTTAGTTGTCTCATATCTCCAAAGTTCCTTTTTTTTTTTTAAAGTTCAAGTATTTTTGGAAGTTATGGAAAATAATGCACAGACGTAACACCAAATTAATTTAATATTATACCTGGGTTGCCAGATGTCATCTGAAGCACAAGACCAAATTTGTATGGTATTGGGACCAAATTAAGCTTCAGTACCAAAATAATCAAATAATATAAAATCCATCATCAGACCAAATTTGTATGGTCTTGGGATCAAATTAAGTAGCTTCACTACCAAAATAATCAAATAACATAGAATCTATCATCAGACCAAATGTGTATGGCACTGGGACCAAATTAAGTAGTTTCAGTACCAAAATAATCAAATAACTCAGACTAAGCTTGCAGGAAAAATGCATTGAAATACATATTTCTTTAATTTATTGTTCATGTATATTTCAATGGTTGCACTAGGTCTGACTGTGTCCTCCTGCAAATTGTTGAATTTGTGCCCCCCTCACAAATCGGTAGGTCCTATTGCATCCCCAGAGCTCCACCTCTGGTATATTTAGGTTGTATCATATCATTCATGTGTAAGGGATTATCTTTAGTAAATTTTCCTTCAGTACCGAATCTTTATTTTCGGAACCAATAGCTTTATGCATTACCTTATTTGGCCAATTTTGGTCTTGAAAAATACAAAATGGCAACCCTGTGTTATACAACAAACAAAGTTACATGACATACTTCTCCCTTTCACCAATGAATACTGAAGATATGTTCAAGCATTTGTTCTAAAAGGTGACAATTACAGAGAACTTGCAGATTTTACGATATATTTGTCCATATAGTTATTTGAGGACTAGCATAGTACCTGTCAAAAATGACGGGATTACGATATTTACTCATAAACAATGCGAGAAATTTAATATAAAAACTTTTAAAAATAAAAAGGTCCCCTGCAGAAAACAGTTGAGAGAGAAAAAACATGAGATGAGCTAGAGGGTGTTTGTCTCTCACAATCAATATAATGGTATGCTGAACTACCAGAGTGGCAATTAGTTGTTTATTAGGACTGTTAACTCTGAGATACCCAATTTCTTTTTTATTCAAACCATAAAATTCTTAAAAACTTCATGTATTTTCAGTAATTAGGTGCCTAAGAACCTCTATAACAATTTTCATTTTAATAGGTTCAACAGTTCCAAAGTTCAATATTTTTTAATGTTGACATATAGTTATTTACATATAAAATGTAAACAAACAATCGGATCGACCATAACTCATCATTTTTCAATTCCTGTGGTTTTTATCAACATTATGGGCAAAAATCAGGGTAAAGATTGGGGGGTAGCATTATACTCAAGTGTAAAAAATGATAACATATAATATATTACTGATTTTTAGCTACAATAGGTGGGGGTTGCATTATAATCGAGATTGCATTGTACGCAAGTAAATACATAGTAAATAAAGTATTTACCAATGGATAAATTATACAAATATATATTTTAATATAATTGTATTTATTGCACACAAAAAAATCATACCTCGAACAAAACTTATTTATCTGTTGATTTTCTACAACACTGTTTTTTAAATAATTTTAAAACAATAAGGCAACAGAATTGGGTAAAAAAACAAATTTCTTTTTTATTATGAGAAAAACATCAGTTTCATTCATGAAAAATGAGAGATGCCTATATTTAGTGGAAATATTTTCCATGTTACTACTCAGACATCAGCAGTAGTAGTAGTGATGTAGATACAAACACACAGACACAGTAAAGCCTTGCTTTATCCACTTCCTCTCTTTCTGTTTGCTTTAGTGTGATAGAAACCAACCAAGAAACAGACAGACACAAACGTGACATGGTCTTTTATATTATAAGATGGTTCTTTTCAATAACTACCTCAAAAGCGTTTACATAAAAAGGATAAAAAACAAGAGTGGCTGCTGCAGGGTCAAACTCCATTCCTACTTCTATTCCGACTGAAGATGATTATTGCAACTTTTGTATTGTATATATAATAAAAAATATATATATTTTTCTTTATTTGTTAGAATGAAATAAGCCCATGTTAATATCTAAGACATGTCAATTTAGCTCAGTCAGTAAGACAGCCAGCTACCAATCACTTCGTTGTGAGTTCAAATCACGGTAGGGGAATGGGGATTTCATATATCGGTTTACACCCCTAATTTTGGTGAGGGTTATTCTTGTTACAGTAGGAAAACAAAGTCTGACTTTGTGCTGAAGTTTGACAAAAAGTCTTTTTACAATGTAAGATGATCCAAAGATCTACCTAATATAAGTGATCTCAAATGACATTTATGAATTTAAAAAGATTTGAAATTTGACATTATTTATATAATTTTGACAATATCTAGCTCTAAAATTGCTTAATGGTAGGGCATAGAACTGAGGGATCACTTCACTCCTTAACTCTTAACGTCCTGTTGAAAGTTTTAAAGTCCAAAGCCCAGTCCTGTCATGATTGAGTATTCAAATGGTTATAATGCCTATACTTGTGGGCAGATTGTTGTGAAAATTGGCAGTATTGCAGGAAAGACTTGTGTGGCCTCGTGCATTTTCGGAGTTTCGGCCATGTTTGTTTACATGCGGCCTCATGCTCTTTAGGACTTCAAGAGCTAATGTGTGTGCAACTGTAGTGGCCCTGTGTCAGACAAAGCTTAGCCTAGTAAATATCTACAACATGATGGATAAGGGAAACTAAAGGGGGAGAGAGAGAGATTTAGCCAAAGATAATTTGAGGGTATGTATGTATGCTTGAGGGTACTATGCCGGAATGGGAGCCTGAACATAGACAAAAAACTAATCCTTTACAGAATCTTATGCTGGTGTTAGCCAAAAGAAGTTACTTACCTGTTCCCCGTTTTAAAATTTAAACATATTTTTATTTTTTTTTTATCTTGTGCAGAAAAAATCATGTATGGTACTGAAAATTATTTATTAAATGACAAAAATGTGAAATGTGTTGAAAAATTACCAATGGAATAAAACACATTTTTATTTTTTAAACTAGGTTTTCGGATTCGCTTTTGGTTGGAAACATAAAAGCCACAAAATTATTTTAAGCTAAATTCGAATCATTGAAAATAATTAAAACTAGCATTCCAAGGGAAATTATGAATCACCGCCACCTATATAGGATGCTTCTTTTTACATCGTAAATTAAACAGTGGTGGTCAGTGAACACTAAAAAGTCCAGATTTTTCAAAAAAACAGGTGACAATGCTGCTGGATACAAAATAAAGGATCAATTAAAAAAAGTAAATTGAACAAACCTATTTTGGGGGGGAATTTTCAAAAAACCTTTTCTCTACAAATTGATGGGAGTGTGTGTGCAAAATTTTCAAGTTTCTACTATGAACGATTAGGGCTGGGCAAAGTCCGGATAGATAGATACATATAAATGTCAGAACACATGAATAACCTAAACCCAGCAACAGTGTTTAAACTGGTCTGTTGTGGGTAGGAGTGATTAATATAATAATAAACTTTAAATTTTAAAACGGGAACAGGTAAGTAACTTTCTCCGGCTAACACCGGCATAAGATTTTGTAAGGGATTTATTTTCGTTTATGTCCGGACTCCCATTCCGGCATAGTACTAAGAGCATTTCCAAAGGTTGGAAAAGAAAAGAAAACAAAAAAAGATTAGTGTAGCATGAACTGCATTCATTAAGTGACTGGAGAGAATAACAATTAAAATTTGTGCTAAAATAACAAAAACGTTAAAAAGCTACAAAAAAAAAAGAAGAGAGAGAGAATTAAAATATTCAGATATAAAATTCCTTAACTCCTTCTTTTGAATCATAAAATGCTTATCTTGTACAAGCCCCACCCACCAAAAACAAACCCAAACTGATTCCAATAGGCTGAATGAGAGATTTTCACCAAAGTCAATTAAGACATCACTGCTATGACAGAAATATGAGAATTTGACTAATGAAAACGGCTCTTATCTTATCTTTATTACTCGACTCCACTCAATTGCTCCCAAGTCGTGTGACAATCAGGCAGTGAAAGCGCTCCACCATGTACAATTCACAGCCAGTCTGGTCATGTCATTCCAGCTCCTCTTAACTAGTGAGAGGTCCCTCTCCACTGTGTGCCGTCAGCACATGTTGTTGGTCAAGCAGATAGACTTCCCCAGTTTTAATTCAGAGTTGTCCGTCACCTAGATTGGTTGCCCACCAAGGCTGAAGATCCAAGTCTTCCCTGCTATTTACCCATAGCAGGGGAAGAAGATGAGGATTCATGTCTTTCCCTAGGGTATTAGTGCGAAGTGAACGCAAGCTGTCTTAGCTGGAATTTGAACTCAGTTTGCCAATTCCATTTTCTATGCTGCTAACCATTAGGCCACCGGCTCCTCTGCTGCAAGAAAGACATTACTTCACCCCTCCCTTTCTTTCACCTATTGGCGTCCATTTGTTGGCTTGATTTGCAAGTCTTGTTGTGGGGAGTCTCAAGACATGCCCCAACCAGCGGAGGTATCATCCGCAAATGGTGGTTGACACAGGCAGCTGTTCTGATCTGTCCATGACCTCTTCATTTGACATACAGTCCTTCTATTCGATGCCCATGATTTTACATAGGCATCTAGTGTCAAAGGTGTTAACTAAGTATTCCCATTGTCTGTAATGAGTTATTCCCCTTAAGCAGGAGAGTGCTTATCGACTTCCGGTAAGGCACCACTGTTTACGTCCTTGTGGCCGGGGAAGACATATTGGTTTTAGGAAATTTAGGAAGACGCACGTAGTATTGTAAATGTATAAATAAATTGGATCTGTGTGAGTACATCTTTTGTTGAATTTTAAAATCTGTTAATATCTATTATTAGAACAACCTTACAAAAGGCGTCCAATTTCTTCTCCTGGGTGGTCTTAAGTTGCCCAGTCTTTATTGGATATTGTTTTTTTTTCTCCATGAAATTTAGGACTTTGGTTAATTTAGAAACTGAATAAAATAAAAAAGAATAAATACTGGCCCAGAGAATCAGTGTTTTTTTTTCAAAAATAAACATTTTTTTCTTTTAAGATACTATATATTTTGTCCATTTGTAATTGTAAATATATCTTATAAATCCATTTATAAATTTCTATTTGGAATCTTAGCTATCATGTTTCAAATATCAATTGAACAAAATATGCAAGTAGTATCTATTATGGTGAATCCAAGGAAAAATATATCTGCAGTCTATATTCTAAATTTGTTAGGTACCTATTGTCTTTTTAAAGACTATGAAATTTAGTCTATACTGTACTTTTGAAGAGTCCATTTATAGAAAATTTGGGGAGAGGAGCATGGGCATCCACTGACACTTTTCAGGAATGGTGGATTTGGGGCGGGGGCAAATTCAGTTGTCAGGTAAGGGACTTGGGAGTGCTTAAGCTGTGACTCGTCCTAAGGTGATCACCAACCTCTATTTAGTTTCAACTTTCAAACCTCCTCGACCTCAGTGAGAAGGCCTGATCCAGGGAGAAGGCTGGTGGATGCCCATCAGTCCATAACAATATATCAAGTTGTTCAACATGAAATTGCCAAACAAGCTAAATTGAACAAGATTAAATAATATTTCCCCCCTTTGGCCTTGATAGATAAACTCCATTTTCAAAGTATTTCTTCGGTTCTCTTTCTAAAGATTTCTCTATTCAAAGAACTGAGAAATTGAATGAAAACCCTTCAATTTGATCATGTCTTCTTAGGAAGTCATCTAAATGCTTGGGTAAAGAATGTTTGTCAAAATGAGAGAGAGGTCAGGTGAATAGACTGGCTGCAATAAAGCCTCCATCTTGAACCGATTCAATTTTAGTAATGTCATTCTTGCAGCATTAGGTGGCCTAATGGTTAGCAGCATAGAAAATGGAATCAGCAAACTGAGTTCAAATTCCAGCTAAGACAGTTTGCGTCCACTTCGCACTAATACCCTAGGGAAAAGCATGAATCCACATTTTCTTCCCCTGCTATGGGTAAGTAGCAGGGAAAACTGGGATCTTCAGCCTTGGTGGGCAACCAATCTAGGTGACGGACAACTCTGAATTAAAACTGGGGAAGTCTATCTGCTTGACCAACATCCCGAGAGGCTGGCAACGGTCAGAGTAGGGAATGTGTTCCCAAAATCGATGGTTAACAGGGCACTGGTGAAGCCTCGATCGATCTAGAAAGTCAGAAGTCGACTAAAATAAATTGCTCAAGTAAGATAAAGGAGAGTAAAAAACAGATGGACAAAATAACGCAACCGTTATCTCCACATCCCTACGACATCTCAAGTACAAGTGGAAGATTTTAAACAAAAAAAGGAGGCATTTACTTTCATGTCATGGTAGTTTTACAAAAGAAAGATTATGGCCACCAAGATGAGGACACCAGTTCAAATAAAACAGTGTATAATATTTATAATTTCTATTATTAAAAATAGAAATTTTAAACATTATACACTGATTTATTTAAACTGATGTCCTCATATTGGTTGTTATAGAACATTTTATTTTAGTATAAAAAAATGTATACGATTTGTATATACAAGCACACATCATAATCATATTTATACAATATCTAGGTCCTTAAAACTTTGCAATGATATAATAAACATCATAATTCTTCTTAAAATCCTTTATATATTCCTGTAATATATTCTAAAGTCCCACCGTTCTATTGCTAAAAATAAATTTTCTGATATTCAATCTACTTCTATTTGCTTCTACTGTATATGTGTGGCTTCTCAGTCCTTTGTACCCCCTTTTAGTAAACAAATACATCAGGATTTACTACTTTTAAACTATGCATAATCTTAAACATTTCTATTAAGTTTCCCCGACCCCTCCTGTTAACCTTAACACTTTTAGCCTATCCTCATAACTCATACTTTTTAATTCCGAACAATGTTCCAGCTGTTGCATGTTCCGGCCTTCATCAGATTCATGTTGTATTCAGTAATTCAGACAGAAACCATAACTGTTTTCTCTACAAACTGACTCACTGATCCGATTGAATTTTTAGGCATTTCTAATCTAAAACAAATCAGACATAAGACAATGTTACTCTCAAGAAAATAGGGTGTGAAGATTGGAACAGAATTGAAAACAAGTATTTAGAAGATAATTTTGGTCTCTTGCTAGACATTTCAGTGAATAAAGCAAAAGATTTGCCAGTAGAAAAAGGAAATTGATCTCAGTTTTACATGACACATCAAGGTATATCTTTGTAAGAAAACCTTATTCACATTAAATCTTAAGGTCATATAGGTTGCAGTTGAATCAGTATCTACTGCATTTAGGTCAGTTGCAGACAACAAATTGGTAGATTTCATTAGACAATGTGGAAAACAAAGGTTGAGAAAAGCGTGTTATGTCTCCAACATGTTTATTATCATGAAGATAAATCTTTATGCATTTCGTCGTTGCGAACAACATCATCAGAAGAGATTTGAACATAGCAGAATCGTGCAACGGTCCGTGCAGTGTAGTGTAAATGAAATTTTTTCACATTGTCTAATCAAATCTACCATTCTATCAGATTCCCTTACATCCACGCAACAAACAGACAACAAATTCAAAAAAGTCCACCAGTATGATGTTTTAGAAACAGTAGCCAAAACTGTCAAGATCAGCATAGGTTTCTTCAGTTTTCAAGTTGGGTTGGCTGGCTATGTATGTGTTGCACATACAGGCCACACATAGTGGCTGAAAATTTCAATATTTACTCCTTATTATGTTTAGAAAAAACCTGGGTTTTTTTTTTCATTTTCTAAAATCCAGTCCAAGTGACATCATCCTTTCCAGCATCTTCTGCCATTTCCTTGCAAATAGACTGCATTAACAACATTTGGAAAGAGAACTCGGATAAAAATTAGGACCCAGTTTCAGGATGTGCCAAAGACGGTACCTCAACTTTTTATTGAACGTTTCATCGAAAATACGATATTCACATCTACACATACACATACCGCATATTCAAATCCACACGTGCACACACACAGGCCACACATGTGCACACACAGGCCACATATTCACATGCACACACATTTTTTCAACGAAACATCATTCAATAAAAAGTTGAGCTTGATTAGTGCGGTTAATTCGTCCCAAAATCTTCTGTACTTTTCAAAACTGCACTGTTTATGGTCTTATTATAATTTGATGTGGGTTTTTTCAACTTATACTAAGTTACATTAATTTGTACAGCAATATCTTAACCATACTACATCAAAAACCGCACTATTCAAGGTATTGCTGTATACGATAATATAAATTATTGTAGGTGGATTTGTGAATTAAGTGATTTTTCTGACTCAACATAAGTTAGTCGCAAAATCCCTACAATTAAATAACCCCTATTTATGTAATTG
This sequence comes from Architeuthis dux, assembly GCA_006491835.1. Taxonomy (NCBI): domain Eukaryota; kingdom Metazoa; phylum Mollusca; class Cephalopoda; order Oegopsida; family Architeuthidae; genus Architeuthis; species Architeuthis dux. Next base: position 527,001 of record VCCN01004703.1, read on the forward strand.
CATCTATGGTAAAATTGGTTTCTCCTAACGTTGTTTCAGTTAAAGTCATGGTTTTCAGGAACCTAGCCACAACGTTAACAGGGGAGTTGGTGTATTTTATTTGTCTTGTCTATTTGCATGTGTCTCGGTTGGTACCATTCAACCTATTCTTCTGAAAGAAAGTTCAAAACTAAGCCCCCTTAAACTGATGAGACAAAGTTATTTTGAGGGTTTGTTAGTTTGTCACTGTCCAATTGAGATCTGTTACCAAGAGAAATTCTGTACTTTACACTATTTCCAGTGATGCAGTCCCAGAAAATCTTATTAAAACATTAAAAATTAAAACAAGTGCAGATTTCAACACAATGTGGCTTCCACTTCTCAACAAATCTAAACCCGACAGGACAAAGACACAGAAACACCAGGGCCATGCACTATAAGGGCTACTCTCCTTTAAACATAATTTCTGTTTAACCCATCACACTCGGATTTTACACCTGAAGAAGGCCAAAGAATGGATCGGCCGAAACGTTGTTTACAACACAAATAACAAGGAGTTCAATCGTCCGAAGAACCATTTCAATGTTTTGGATTATTAAACATTCATATTTTCAACGGGAATGGTTAGATAAGGTATTCATGAAGCCATTTTTGATAAAATCCGAAAATCGCCAAAAATGACCCGTGCGACTTAATACCGGATTTGATGTGCAGGGTTCACAAATGTTTTTCCTCTTTTAATAACCTTTAGTTATTTATATGCAACTACTATGTACCAAGAATGTTCGACACAGTTCTTGAACAACCCAGAATGTAAACCTTGTCTATTTACTGAGTCCCTTCTAGTATTGAAATGGTGAAGTTCAACACTAGATGGACAGAGTGATTCGTGATGTACCGGTTAGATGTCGTTTCCTATCATTGTGATGGTGCATCAGCATATTGAATTACGATTGCCTGGAATTATTACATTTTTTGAATATTCCACGGCGCCCCTGGGAGCTAATTGCCATACCCCAAGTAGCTGCAGAGCTCACTTTGGAAATCACTGCCCTAATGCAAATATTGAGAGAGTCTTTTGAGAGCGTCTTATAATTATTAACATATGATTGAACTACAAAATAATAGAAATGACAAATATAAATTTTTCTATTAGATGAAGCATTGTTATCCATTATTACGATTAATTTTCGACTACCGTAATTATTCGTGTATAATACGCACCCTTAATTAAGGGCTATGAAATCCTGGAAAAAAACCCATCTCTCGTGCATAATACGCAGACTTTTCAGAATTTGTAGCTTTGTTCAATTTTTTACCTTAGAATAAGATTTTATATAATTTACATTGTGTTTTGAAACACGGACGTTGTTTTTTATTTTAAAAACGTAATTTATTAAAATTTAAAAAATTCCGTTTTTAAGTTTTATCTTGGCTTTGTTAGAAAGAAAAAAGTCCAAATTTTTGTCTTAAGATACAAAAAAAAAATTTTCATTAATTATTAAGTAGAATGGGACTGTTTCAAAGTCAAGGTTTTTTGTTAACTTCTATTATCGGGAAGACATCAATATGTTGTGGCTGAGTTGGCAAATAAAACTTTTATATAAAAGTTTGTTTTTCAGGTGTCGATTCTTTTTTTTTTAGGTATTCGTATATTATATATAAGCATAGATTAATTAAACTCATTTTAGATTCAAAAAGTTTTTCGGACAATATTGAACTACTTCTTCTTTGTTATTTTATTTGTGTTGTTAACGCGATGTTTCAGCCGAAAAACTCATTGAATGTTAATGATTGACCCTTAAAACTAGACAGGGTTTTAGATTTTAAAATTTAAATTTTTGTCAACAACAAATTACATCGAACAGTAAAATAATTAAACTGTTACAAATGTTTAATTTTAAATATTCCCAAAATAGAATAGGCCTTCGAAAATTGATTCGAAGAAAATCAGTTAATTTAATGATTAAGTGGCTGGATTTAGAAAAAAAATATATTGAAAATTATGCTTATTTACGGCGGGTATTTGCAGAGTTTCAATTTAGATGTAAAACATTTATATCTAAATTTAGATTATTTTGGTTTCATTTTAGATGTAAGATATTGTTTTTAGATGTTTAAAAAAACAACTTTATATTTGAATATATCTACATTTGAAACGGAATTTTGAATAGTGTTTGACCATTTTTTAAAAATAATATAAATAATAATAAGTAATTATTTAATTCTTAAAAATAGCCGGGTTTCAGACGTTACCAAGTCTGGTTGTTATGCGATGTTCCATCTTGCATAACTCACTAGATATGGATTAAACTCAATCACTAAAAAATGCACTACTGTTTGGAATAATTTTACAAGAATACTTATGATTGACCTACTTAGCCTATCACGATATGGACTTAAATCTAGCATCAAATCAATTTTCACCAAATCCTA
>VCCN01004703.1:533894-545415 GCA_006491835.1 Architeuthis dux
CAGTGATCACTAAAAAATTCAAAATTAAAAAATAACAAGCATGAATGCTGCCGGACACAAACTAATCTAGCATAAACTTTCATTACAAATTGAACCACCCACCCCCCACCCCAACTAGAAACCCATTTAGGGGAGAATTTTCAAAAAATAAAAACATTTTTTTCTAGATGTAATAAGGAGTAAATGTAAATTTTCAGCCCTCTATCTCCATTGCCAGCTAGTCAGACTGACTTAAAAACCGAAGAAATCTATGTTGACAATTTTGGTTGACAGTTTCTAATATATAATCTCCATTTTACTATGCATGGAAAGTGTGAAATGATCCATTTTCAGTTTGTACAACACATTGTCTTAAAGGCTGAAGTAAACCCTGAACCGTATATATCTTAGGCGGCAAAGATGCAGTTCTCTGTCATAAAGAAATAGCTGTATACACAGGATGGCCATTCATCGATATGTAATGTTATACATCCATGAATAAATTTGTAAACAACTACAATTACCATATTTATTCATGTATAACGCGGCCTCTATTTTTTGTATATATAAAAAAAAAATGAATATACTTTTGTTACAATGTGATTCCCACTTTACTATGCATGGAAGGTATAAAATGATCAGTTTCCAGTTCGTGCAACACATCCTCTTAGGAAGATTTTAGAAGCCAGTGTAAACCCTGCACTTGGATATCTTTGATTGCTTAAGAGAGGGCAAGGATTTTCTCTTCCAGAAAAGTATCTGCTAGTGGTATATTCAGGTTGGCCATCCATAATAAGTAAATTACTGTATTTACTCGAGTACAATGTGACCTCGAATATAATGCAACCCACACTTTTCTAGCTAAAAATCAGTAATATATTTTATCCTCTTATATAATGTTAGTCCGCACAGATGGTGTAATGGTTAGCATGTCTGCCTCACATACAGAAGGTCCTGGGTTCGATTCCCGGTATGAGCGAAGAGTGTGGAAAACTCTTCATTAGGACAAATTTCCATGCACTCAGCAGCTAATTGAGTACACTCTAAGCTGTATGATTAGGGTGGAGGTATCCCTTCGGTGGACTTAAAATTTGTAGGAATAAAGTCCTGGTCTCGACCAGACTTGAAACTTGCAAAGATCTCTAAGCTGAAGCATGCAATAGAAACCGGGTCTTCATCACTGTTCTCCATTGGGAGTTGTCTCTTAAGAGATGGTACACTTTTTTATATAATGTGACCCCCGAGTACAGCCATAGTTATTTATTCTTTTTAAAGAAACCAACATAATATCCCTGAAAATTTTGAAACTCATAGTGTCCTCTGCAAATGTTCTCTTTACTAGGAAGTGACTCCAGATCTTGACAATATGTGTCCAATAAACTGTACAAAGAGATTAAGTGCAGATGACCATTCTATAGACTTGTGATGCACCTGAACACATCGTCAGTGATGTTTCCTGGGGTCACGGGTGTTTCAGGTTTTTCAATAATCAGACACCCTTATCCAGGTGACCCAGCCAGGTTTGATCAAGCCCTGGCTTGTGTCCAGGTTGCACTACCTCGCCTAATCGACAGCCACCTTTTAAGCAACTTCTGTTGCCTCAGTGGCCAACTTGATGGCTTTTTGCTTACTGTGATGCCGAGCATGTTGCAGGCTCTGCAGAACGACCAGCCCGAAAACCCCCTACATCCGACCTCAATGGGCTTCACCTCCCATTGCTGCAACATTCTTTCACCGGCTCAGCTTACTTTGACCTCTTCCTCTCATTGGCCTCCTCAATGCGGTCCTACCAGGAAACGGTGAGTTCCAAAAGAGATCTCCTTCAAATATGGAAATATCAGCACCATGTCTGGCCTTAGTTGAGCCAACGGTTTCTTGGAACTTCAGTCATTTCCTCAGGTCAAGGTCAGGGGGGGTCTTACCCATCTGCAGGGGATGCAATCAGCGTATTCTAGGCCCCAGCCGACAGGGCCAGCAGGCTTGAGGAGGCAGTCCCAGCAGTTGTTAGCTTCTCCTGAGTCCTTAAGATAATCAGAGGAAAAGATTTCTATTCACACTCAACCCTCCAAATGATTTTCCATCGTACTGAAATATAAAGTGAAGAGATCCACTTTATAAACTGAACTCTGCTATTTAATTTACTCAAAATCCTTTAGGATGATTATGAATGTCATTGCAAGAAAGAGAGAAAAGTTCTCCTCCTGGCACGGACATATGCAGTCTGGCAGTTTATGACATCATGCTGGTCGTAAACAGCACCAGCGAAGCGATAAACTAAAGATTAATCTCCCATGGGTTAAAAAGTACATGAATCCTAGGCACCATAGATCCACGATTAACACAGACTTTGCCTGTACCTCTCTACCCAGCCCTGCTCCATTACCACAACTCTAAAAGCAATAAAAGCAGAGATGAAGACAATCTGAGGTACTGACAAGAATATAACATTGATCATTAAAAGTCTGGGGAAACGGATGGTGCTGAAGAGAGTTGTAGAAATATGGAAACCGAAGAACCAAGTTTAAATTAAAGTGGACAAGCAGGGGGTGGGGCAAGTAGCTGGTTTGGATGTCTTTGTAGCATAGAAACAGGGAAGTCGCTTTTGGAATAGACAAAAAATCAGTGAGTCCATATATATATATATAAGTAAGAACTGTCTGTTTGTCTGTCACACTATAGAAACTACCTAAACATGGGCGCAGCCCAACAAAATTTGACATGCATACTCAATGAACCTAGAAGGTTTTAAAGTAGAAAGTTTTGGGACTTTTGGATAAAAAATCTTTTGTATGGTCTGTGTCACGCTCACTCCGATAATAATGATTTGATTTCCATCTATATGTATATAATACTAAAAGTCTGATTTGCCCAACCAAATTTGGCATGCATACTCAAAGGAGCTAGGGAAAGGTTTTAAAGTAAAAACATTTTTTATTCCCTGGATATTTAAATTAAATGTGATCCAAGAGTTCATGATGGTGATGATTTTTTAAATAAGGTATGATTCAATAAATACATAGTTCAAATCAATGATCTCTAATCTCAGGTAGGAACAAGCAGAATAATATTATAGATTCTATCTGGTCAAAAGATTAGGCCTTCTGTGGGAACTAACTTAAAATCCTGGCCTACGGGCGGGTTTTCAACTAGTTTCAAATAGGAGAGTTCATTCTTGATGTCACAAACATGAGGTTAATTGAGAAAAGCATCAAAGAAAGTAGAACTTATGAGAAAATCTAATACGATAATCTGACTTGAACTCAGCATGAAAACAGCATCATTACTCCATCATCATCATCAGCCATTACAAGTCCACTGCTGGACAAAGGCCTTTCCCATCTCCTTCCATGACGACCTCAATTGTGCTAAACTCTGCTATGTCTTACCGGCAAACTTTTCTATCCCATCCCTCCATCTTGTATCTGGTCTTTTCCTACTGCTCCATGGACACCAATCGGTTAGTCTTTTGCTCCATCTATTATCATCTCTTCTTGCTAGGTGACCAGCCCATCTCCATTTTTGTTGCTTAATTATTTGTATAATATCTTTCACTCTAGTCCTCCCACTGATCCATGTTGATCTTTTTCTATCTCTTAGAGTTATCTCTAGCATTGCTCTTTCCATGGCTCTGTGCAATTCTAAGTTGGTTCTCAGTTTGTTTTATTAGTATTCATTATTACTAGGTGCCTTATAATTGATTATACAATGTACAATTATAAATAGTTTATATCATACATACAAGTGTATGTACATAAGATATATATTGTATATAATAATGATATACACACACACACATATATATATATATTAGTAAATTTCGCAGAGAGATACGGTTTAAAGATAACTAATACATTCTTTCAAAAATAGGAAGGTCGGAAGTGGACCTGGAAAAGCACAAGTGGCACAACTAAAAACGAAAAAAATTGACTTCATAATAACAGACAAGATCGAGAACATTAAAGACGTTACCGTTATAAACAAAATGGTAGCTTGCAGAACTAAATTTAACTTTAAAACTGAAAGGAATAAAATGATCCTTAAGAAGAAGAGATGCCCCAATAAGATAGAGATAGAGAACATTAGCAACTTAAGAGTAACAATAAAGAACAGATTTTCAGGCCTTGTAGAGTACAGACAGTGACTACTAAACCTATAGATACTAGCGATATCACAGATATAATGGTAAAAGAAGTAGTATCTGCACTAGGAAATATGAAACTCTGTAAAGCCCCAGGTGAGGATGGCATAACGACAGATCTTTTAGAAGATGCAGGAGAAATCTTGCACAAAGGACTAGCACAGCTATTCACGCAATGTATATGAGAAAGAAAAGTCCCTAAGAACTTATGTCTAGGAATAGTAATCCTGCTCCACAAGAAAGGAGATAAGCACGACCTCAGCAACTACTGCCCAATTACACTACTACCTAACATATATAAATTATTCACAAAAATACTCACAAACAGATTAACAGGCACTCTAGACGAAAATCAACCACACGAGCAGGCAGGCAGGCTTCAGAAGTGGCTACTCGACAATAGATCACCTACATGCAATAAATCAACTAATCGAGACATCCTTAGAATACAACAAACCACTCTGTTTGGCCTTTGTAGATTATGAGAAAGCATTTGACTTGGTAGAACACACGGCCGTCTTCAACGCAATGCGTGAACGAGAATTACATACAAATTATCCAAAACATATATGAAAATAGCACTGCAATAATTAGACTACATAAAGATACAAACAAGATAAAGATAGCAAAAGGAGCAAGACAAGGGGATACAAATCACCTAAACTATTCACAGCGAGCCTTGAAAGCATCTTTTGGAAAACTGACTGGGAGGGAATGGGAATAAACATAGATGGAGAATACTTAAGCAACGATTTGGCTTCTTGTGACTTCCAGCTTTTTCTAAAGCAAAAAATCACCGATGAAAGGGAGATTTAAGATCATGGATGAGATTAAGGAGAATGTGATGAGGCAGCTGATGGCGATCCTGAAAGAGAACTTTGCAGCTTGTTTTGATAAAAGTGGAAGTGATGCTGGGATAAGGATATGAGGTCTTAAGGGAAGTACTTTGAAGGGGACTAAGGTGCCATTGCCCTAGGTAGGCTATTTTTTCATTAATATTAAATTGCTGGATACTCACCAGACAGACCTAGTATACTGGTCTCTATGTAAGATTTATGAAGTGTATAGGTGATAGAAGGCACTATCAAAGAAATGAATGGAAGGAAAGTCACAGCTTTCTAAGATAGTTAAGGGCAATGCTTTTAACTTTGGACCAACAAAATAAACACCAATTTGTTTGAAACCTTCAGGGTTCGAAAAGCAATAAAAAAGAAAAAAGAAAAAAAAGAGTTCCAAAGAAGGTAAAGAAAAAATACAGCAAATTTATCTTAATGTCTCTAAAAGAAAAAGAAATCCAAGGAAAAGCCCACAAATAAAACTGGTAAAACTAACAAGGACTTAACTCTTTAAAATAGGCTTTTTAGTGTGTCTACAACTAGAACTAAAATTCAAGGCTGATGCGTAGCTGAGGGAAGGGGTGTGGGGGGCCTATTTGAAAACAAAAGCTTCATAAATAGTAGTTCACCTACTGCATTTCTACTGACAAATCTCACTAAATGTTGGAGGGGCCTCTCAAGGAGCCAAGCCCCTGGGCCCCCAATGGAGGGAACTCCCAAAAGCTTTACAAATCTCACTAAATGTTGGAGGGGACCCTTCGGGCCACCAAATTCCTTGTCACACCTCTGATTCAAGACTAGTCTAACAAATAAGGAAAACACTAGAGAAGATGAAGACAGTAGTTGTGTCAAAGTAAATAAAGTATCTTTCAAATTGGTGGCGATCAGTTCTTAAGCAAGCCAGTCGACATGTCACGGATTTTTGTTGTGTACAAGCAAAGACAATAATCAAGATCACCAGCCGCTTTGATCGATCAATCAATCAGAAGTTGTTTTTTTTTAAGGAGACAATGCAGAGTAACACAGAAGAAACAAGCTGAAGGAAATAACTGTACAGGCTGCCCTGATTTTACACCGGGGGAGGCGTTCCTGGAGGAGGTGGCTCAAAAAAAGAAATCAGTGCAAAATTAATCCATGCAATCGAGGCATCCAAAGATTTATAAACAAACTGCTTATAATCACTATTAAATCATGAACTATCACTTGAAGTTACTAAATAACACTTCTAATTAGTCCATGAATAACCATTTCACTGGTTATTGTGTATGAATTGTTATCATATTACAGGTATCACTTAAAACAAAGAATAATCCACTAAATGGCATGTGAACAAAAAGATCACGTTTGTCAATGCTCACCTTATTTTTGGGTTGATGGGTCGAAATTGCACCGGTAGTGAAAATATAAACTACCGCTGTGTTTTTATGAAAATCTTTTATTTTTTTTTAGGAAAAGATTTGTGCAAATTTCAAAATGCCATTATTATCAATTGGCATAAATGAAACTGGTGGAAAATGAGGGCCGCCTGCATTTGCTGTATTGCATATTACGAGCACAGATTCCGAGGGAGACAGTGATTGAATGCCGAAAGATAAACTAGCAAACAGTGTCATGGTGATACAGGTAGTGGGGTGAGGATGAAACAAAGTATTTGATTGAACTCTCTCAATACAGTATGTCTTCTTTTCCTTACCGCCCCTTCCTCCTTCCTCCACTCTCTTGTGATGGCTTCATCTATCTCCTTGCCCATGGCATGACTTTCCATCGAATAACGTTTCATTGAAAATACAAAATACACATGCATGTGTTTATGTGACATGCATGCATATGTGGCCTGTGAGTAGGTGATATGTGAGCCTGGGCATCCACTGCCACTTTTCCAGGAGGGGCGGGGCAAAAGGATATATTCAGAATATATCTTAGCGGCAACCCTGTCTGTTAACAGCGAAGAATAATAGTACCTTTTTATATGAGAACATTAAGTTGGGATTACATAAACCAATTGTACAGTACCATTATCCTTTATTGACTATAAGGTTTTATCTTTCAAACCACCTCACCTTAGGCTTTTTAGTGTGTCCACAACTAAGACTAAGAAGGCAAATGCCCTGTTTGCCCAGGTATGTGAGTATGTTTGTATGTGTGCATCTGTGTATGTCTGTGTGTGTGTGTGTGTGTTATATGTGTTTGTATGTGTGTATTTTCAATGAAACATTGTTCGATAAAAAGTTGTGGCACCCTCCTTGCCTTAACAGCTTAAGATGCGCAAGAAATTACACAGTAATTTGAAACCACCACAATAATACATCTTAATGCCCCCAGGGAAGTTTCAACTGTCAATAATTGAGGTTATGTTGAAAAACTAGCAATTTCCCTCTCCGTTTATTGAACATGTTTGTACAATAACATGTCTGGTTAGTCACTTAATAGAAACCGTCACGTGACCAACATCTTTTGATAGCATGCCATGTTGGGGGTGATCAATTAAAAAATTGGAAAAAAGTGTGATCAATGAATATATTACCTCTCTCGCCATTTGTTGGGTGGTGTGAATGCTGCCAGACACCAACTAAGGGACCAATTTAGCATAAACTTACATTGTAAATTGAACCACAATAAAATTAAATTTTCAGCCCTCTAGCTCCATTGGTGTGACCGGTATGTGCAACACAAACATGACCAGCTAGACTCACTTGAAAACTGGAAAAACCTATGTTGACAGTTTCTAATAAAAGAGAATAATTAGATTGTGAGTGTATTTGCAAGTGTCCTGTAGTCAGAAACCATTGAAGCAACAATAATTTGATTCCATGGAATATGAAATATATGTAGAGAAAGTAAAAAAGGCTTTTGTGATTATAAAGTCTTTCCATATCTCCAAATTCTTATTAAATGATGATCAGTTCAATGTTCAACTTTTTGGACCCTATTTTTATTTATAGAAGAATCTAACATGAATGACAATAGTCACAACTTCTCTTAAAGGCAAACATTATTAATTTTGACAAGTATCTCGTTTAAATAATTAATGGTTAAATGTCAATGGTGTACTGCTGTGGTAACGGTTGAGAACAGCGGTCTCTTAATTTTGGGGGGAGGGGGAACAGCGTTACCTCACTATCTATATACTACTAAAATTCTCTATTTGAATGATTCTCTGATAACAAAATTTAGCCTGTATTACTTTTCCCATAGGACCTCAAATCGTCTCTGAAATTATTTAAATTTTAAAATATTGGGGTGAGGGGGGGGGGGTGCTCAAAATCTCTCTGCCCCAGAACAGTCTCCCCTGTGTTCCCTTGCTTCTTTTTTTTAGCACTGTTTAATGTCCCATTTGTTTGGATTTCTTAGATGAAGTATTGTCATTGATAATTTTTGACCAGTATTTTGTTTCAGCTTAAATCTTTTAGTTGCTTTTTATTGCAACCAACTTGGGCCATCAGTCTATGGCAGTGAGTAAACAGCGCAGACTGGAAATAAAAAATAAGCTCAAGGCGAGAAACAAACTTGCATCCCTTTCACCTCAGGAAGCCTGCCTATGTACAGCACAGCTCTACCAACTGAGCTACTAGAGCTCTTACAACTGGCAGAAGATCAAATCTAACCCTTAAACTCATCCGATCACTTAGCACCATACTTGTTAGTGCTTTTACATATATGAGGTAGTAGTAGTAATAATATCCTGGTTTATTTCATTATTAGATGAAGTACTATCAACTATTAATTTTTTATTAATATTTTCTTTCAGCTTAAATTTTTTAACGTCTATTTCTATTCTTAGTATTGCTTCGAGCTGAATGCTTTTTATGATTTAACTGTCAATTTTCTATTCAAGGTGTCAAAAGTGGAATCTTTTCTATCATACCACTGCTACTAAGCAAGCCACATCCTAATAACTGCATTGAAAAGATCATTACTGATTAGAAATAAGCAGTAAATATTGAAATTTTCAGCCCTCTAGCTGGTGCGGACTGTATGCATGATAGATACATAGCCAGCCAGCCAGCCAGCCAGCCAGCCAGACCAACTTAAAAACTGAAGAAACCTATGTTGACAGTTTTGGTGACGGCTTCTAACACTCTATTTTCGGATAGCTGGGAAAACCTGTAATTTAATTTTCAGGATTTCAATCTGTCCTTTTTTCAATGAGTGAATTCCTGCTAAATACAATCAACTATCTGTTAGTCAGTCGATGGCCTAAAATATAAGTACTGCAAGCGGGAGTAGCACTGTTGCAAAGTTATCTGCTGGAAGATTTGAGTGCGTGTGTGCTTTTTCAATTCAACGCAATGATGGGTGTATATATTTATTTTTAACAACAGGAAGCCTTTCCTGCTGATTAATCTTTTGTACTTACTTCACCTTGGAGAAAACCTTTGTTAAGTGTGAAAAGTGACCAAGAACTTTGTGAGATTTATGTAGTTAGCTCCTAACTTAGCTTGATTCATGCCTTTTCCAAGGGCATTAGTGCATAGTGAACACACACTGTCCCAGCCGGAGTTTGAACTCGGCCTGCCAAGTCAGTCGTTATCGGCTCGACCACCCAACACCTTATTATGAATATTTTGTCTTTAAACTCAACAAAAATGATATACATTTACGCCATGCTGCCAAAAGACGTAGGTCACTTGACGGTTTCAGTCAAGTTACTAACCAGACCTGTTTTAAAGGTAGTTACCTCAGATACTATACCTAACTACAATCTATCTAGCAATTTAATATTAATGAAAAAATAGCCTTAGTCCACTTCAAAGTTCTGCCTTGGGATCTCACACACTTATCCCAGCATCCCTTCCACTTTTCAAAACAGTCTGCCAAGTCCTCTTATAGGATCGCTATGAGCTACCTCATCACGTTCTTAATCTCGTCCATGGACTGAAATCTATTCCCTTTCAGCGTCAAAAAGTCAGAAGTCACAGGTAGACAAATCTGGACTGACAGACCTGGGTGACGTGAAGAATAGGAGGGCTTGGTCATTGTGAATGCGATGGTTACACAGTACACAGGTTCACTCAATGGCGTTTCACTGCCAATTGAGTAACCCTACAAGAGTGTCTGTTCACGCATGCCTAGTAAAGTCCTCTCTAATTGTTTGCCAAGTTGCATCAAGGCCATGCAACTACTTCTCTAGATATTCAAACTGGATGGATATTTTCCGGACAGACTGTGTGTATATAAGTAAAGTGCAAGTCATACCAAAGCAGACATCATTACTCTTATATGATTGTAGACAATGTTTCTCCAAGCCCAACCTAAACAGACTCTTGATTTATTTCATGTTCAGATCAATTTTTCTCTATAGAGAAAAATGAGAAAGAAAAAAAAATTAAAATTTCAATTATTTTAAATTTTTGAAGAATTTCTTTTTATTAGCACAAAGATGGCAGACAATAAACACAGAGTTATTTTCTGCTTGTCTACAGGCCAAACATACGGAAAAGCAGGGTCAAGAATTGGAAGAAAATTTTCAGTAGCTACATATAAACTAGAAAGCACTCAAAGAGTGCATACCTCTGACAAGCCCATTGTCAGTAAAAGCTGAATGAAAATCAGTTCATAATTATATAACTACTGCAGGGGAGTTAACTGTAGGAAGATTCCTGGATCCACCCCAAATTTAATTATTTCTTCCATAGCCCATTTCCCATCCTTCCACAAAATTTCATTGAAATTCAATGAGAACTTTTGATGATATTGTGTGTTGTGGATATATAGCTACTGCAAGGGAGGTAACTGTAAAAGATTCCTGGAGCCACTTCAAAATTTAATCAATTTTTCCTTACACCTATGGCCCACCCTTCCACAAAATTTCATTGAGAACTTTTGAAGATATTTTTTGGACACATAGCTACAATGCAGGGGAGGTAATACATTCCTGGATCCGCCCCAAATTTAATCACTTCTTCTGTAACCCATTTCCTGCCTTTTCACAAAATTTCATTGAAATTGAATGAGAACTTTTGGTGATATTGTGTGGTGGGTATATATAGCTGCGATGCAGGGGAGGGAAAATTCCTGCATCCATCCTAAAATTTAATCACTTTTTCTGTAGCTCATGTATCTCTCCTACAAAATTTCATTGAAATTCATTATGAATTTTTTTAAATATTGTGTCAACAAACAGACAGACACAAGAGTATACATTTCCAATTACTATTTTCCAACTCCATTGGCAGATGTAAATAATATACAGACATATATATGTCCGTTTATCATCTATATAAAGATATGTTTTTCTATATAGATACATACATATACAACATGCCTTGTTGGGGGTGATCAATTAACAAATTGGAAAAAGGAGTGATCAATGAATAAATTACTGCTTTTAGTTGGGCAGTGATCACTAAAAAAGTCTGAATTTTCAAAAAACAAGCATGAACACTGCCAAAGGGACCAATTTAGCATAAACTTACATTGTAAACTAAACCCCCACTAAAAACCTAAATGTTCGTTTTAGATATGATAAGGAGTAAATGTTTAAATTTTCAACCCTCTAGCTTCATTGGTGCAGCCTGTATGCGTGTTACATACATAGCCAGCCAGACCAACTTAAAAACTAAAGAAA
>VCCN01004703.1:560232-581325 GCA_006491835.1 Architeuthis dux
GTGTGTGTGTGTGTGTATCTTCAAACCAGCCCTCTTTCAGTTGCAGAAACTTTGCCAAATTAGTTTTTTTAACAGTCAATTCAAACACATTAAGTTGGTGAAACATTGCTGCTTTATTTCAAGCCTACTGAAGACAATCTTTAAATCTAACAATCAAAATGTCAGCTAAATATAAAAGGAAGGGGGCAGCAGTAAATAAATTGATTGACTTTTAACAATACAAGAATAAAACCTCACATGTGACCCCAATTCATTTGTGAACACAATTTCTCTCTTCTTTTCAAGCTTTTGATTTGTGTGTGTGTGTGTGTGTCAAGTGGACATGTTTGTGTGTTTTGAGAACTGCTTCAAAAAATACTTTTGATACAAAATTATGCATTAGCAGGGGCACAGCTAGAGATTTTAGGGACCAGTGGGCTTGGCTCCAACATTTAGAGAGATTTGTTATTGTTTAATGTCAGTAGAAATTAACTACTATTTATAAAGCCTTTGGGAGCCATGGGACCGTTTTCAAATCACCCCCTCCCTCAGCTCTGCCTCTGAATTGGTATAATCCTGCTCTACTAATGTAGAGCAGGATTATACCAATCAACTAACGATAAAGAGCTAAGAGACACTCTGTAATATTATTATGTGTATGTGTGGGCATATGTATCATTTTACTTACATCCTTCCCAAGTATTTTGTAAGATACGGCTAAAATAGATAACAGTTATAGCGTTGTGTTGCTTCTTTTTTTTTTTAAATTTGAATACATTTTTGATTGAGCTTTCTATTTTTGCTAAGATATAGAGATCTGAAAATGTCTAGCGCTGGTAGCATAAAAATAAAAACAAGTACAAGAGAGAATTGAATTTTTAAAAGATGGAGATAGGAAAAAAAAGAGCAGAATTACTTCTTCAAAGCAAATAAAAAAGATAATTGTTTACTTTAAAAAAAAAACGGTCTTGGAATTAAAAATGAAACTACAAAGGGAAAAAGAGAGAAACAGAAAAAAAGAGAAAAAGGAAAAAAGAGAAAAAGGAAGAAAGAACAAAGAAAAACAGAAAAATGGACAAAGAGAATAGAGGGAGAGAAAGACAGAGGGGGAGAGAGAGAGAGGGAGAGATGTAGCAGAGAGAGAGAGAGAGGAAAAGAAAGAAAGAAAAGGAAACAAGAGAAAGAGAGAGAGAAAGAGAAAAGAAAGAAAGAGAAAAAAGAAAGAGAGGAGTGAAGGAAAGAGAGGAGTGAAGGAAAGAGAGGAGTGAAGGAAAGAGAGGAGTGAAGGAAGAGAGGAGTGAAGGAAGAGAGGAGTGAAGGAAGAGAGGAGTGAAGGAAAGAGAGGAGTGAAGGAAAGAGAGGAGTGAAGGAAAGAGAGGAGTGAAGGAAAGAGAGGAGTGAAGGAAAGAGAGAAGTGAAGGAAAGAGAGAAGTGAAGGAAAGAGAGAGGGAGAAAGAGACAGACCGAGAAAAAAAGAGAAAAGAGATAGAGAGAGAGAGAAAAGAGGAAAAGAAAGAAAGAGGTGAGAGAGGGAGAAAGAGAAAAGAGAAAAAAAAGAGAAAAGAAAGTCAAAAATCACAAATGCAGACTGATTTATTGATAAAGCCAATGCTACATATCCCGTATTCAAAGGCATACACACTTATACCACCAACGTAGATGTATTAGATTTCAAAGAGATTGTTGGCTAATTTTATCTTGTCTGATCCACATTTAACCTCATGGTTATATGAACCAAGAAGAAAAAAAATGTGATAATGACACAAACAGACCTTTTTGAATTTGCTATTCCTCACATCTATTAATATTCACACAGATATCGTTGCATATATTCAAGTTTGCACAATAACACTGCAAATAAAATAAAGTATAAGTTTTCAATAATGATTACCATATGACCAGTGTCGGTGATGCCCTCGTCTCAAGGATGCACCCCAATTTTGACTTACAAAATTCTGAAAAGAAAGAATAAACATAAAATTAAGGTCTTAGCACTTTAACTTATCTTACCAAGATGTTTTATATACTTGAATATATTTGAAATAGGCGTTTTTTGACAGCAGTTAATTGCGTCATTAAGCCAGCTTCAGTGTAGTTGGGCTGGGTTTAAACTAACAAAAATGGTAGTTGAATTTGGTATGTCCGATATCAGAATAAAGATTATTTTGAAAAATATTGATATGCTCGGATGTGACTGTCTTTTCACTTAGGCTGTTCCATGCGTTTGCTACTCTTGCCGAGAGGAAATTTTTTCTAACATCAGTGGAGATCTGAATTTGTAGTTTATAGCTGTGTCCTCTTGTTTTACAGCAGATAGATGAAGTCAGCATTTTCTTATCAGGGCATTTTGAGCAATGAACGTCAGTATCCACTCTATGTATGTTGTTCCGGATTCTATAGACCTCTAGTAGGTCAGCACGTTTTCTTCTGTATTCAAGGGTCTCTAGATTAAGTTGTTTTTAATCTTTCAGTGTAAGATACATCTCCCAGCCTCGGAATGGTCTTGGTGGCTCTCCTCTGTACTCAGAGTTGTTTTGTGGGTGGCTTAGCAGCATGTAGATCCTCTTGACTACTTATAGTCTGCTTATTCTCTTACAGTAAGTTTACACCTAGCCTACAAGTGTTTGAATACAATAGACTTATAGTCTGCTTCTTCTCTTTTTGTCTTACAATACGGATACACAGTAAGTTTACACCTAGTTAACACTGGGCAAGTGTTTGATTACAATAGTCTTATTATAAAATTTATTGATATACAACATCTAAATTACTACTAGCCCGTTGGCTTGTCAACCCTAGTACCAATACCGGAATGAATCTTTTTGATTATGTATATTTTTTAATTATTAATCACATTGCTGGTTGAGGTTATTCATGTGTTCTAACATTTATATGTATCTATGTATCTGAACTTCGCCCAGCCCTAACTGTTCATAGTGAAACTTTAAATTTTACACACACACACTCCCCTCAATGAGTCGGGAAAATATTTTTTTGTTTCTTTAAATTCCCCACCATAATAGGTTTTTAAATGTAGATGCAATGTACGGTTATGTTAAATTGGTCACTACTTTGTGCCCGTTGGATTTTGAAAATTCAGACATTTTTTAGTGATCACCCCTGATAGCATATATGGGTGGTGGTGATTCATAATTTCCCTTGGAATGCTAGTTTATGATACTTTTGTTCATTTATTATTCTATACTAAGTATAATTTATACACTTCATTCTAAGGTCACATGTAACAGTTCAAATACTGCGTGGCATTGATTACCTTTCTCTGTGGTTAGGATAGGCCTATGAAAAGCGTAACCTTCAGCCCATTGGACCTAGAGTAAGTTTTTGAGATTTATTTTAGGGAGTAAAAAGTGTCTTCAATGCCAGAAAATATGATAAATCTTGCCCTTTCCAGTTTCTGTAAAGTTTAAAAGTGTTGCTGTTTTTATGATAAGTACAAACTATGACACTTGGAAATAAATTTGTTGTGCTACAAACACTGCAGAATTAACCTAGTGGGAGATTGTAGCATATGTTATATAGGGGCTCTAAATTTGAAAAGAAATATACATAAATATTAAAATACAAAATGTTTTCACTTGCATAGTAGTGTAATTACTTTTTTTCAGTTGCTATATAGCCAGATAATATGACGAATATCTGGAATGGGAAGTACATATAAATAAAACCTAATTGAACTAGTAACAAATCCTCACTAAAAGTGAGGATATCATGGTCCCTGGCTTACACAATGAATGTGAACAAGAATTTTTCACTATTACTTAGTCAAGTCTTAGTACTTAGTAAATACTCACAAAAATTGTTTTTACTTATTTTTTGATTCTCTATCGTTTGGCGAAAATATATTCAGAAAATCTTAATCTGTTCTCGAGATACATAAAAAATGAGGTAATCCTAGCTTTTACGGTTGTAAAATAACATGGTTTGTATGCTGTGTTTGACTACCATGTTTTACATCTGTATAAGCAAGGATTACCAAAATGACTTGCTTCAGAAAAACGACCATAATTCCCCAACTACTAAAAACCACCACACTTGCCACATACGTAATAAGTTTTAAAAGAATGGGCTATCGATTGGTGAAAACCCAATGTTTCCATCCTCATTAGTTTCTGAGTTATTAAGCTTCAAAAAGCGTGATGAATGGGTTGGGTTGTTTTTAAAAATTTAAACAAATCTTCAAAATACATGTTATCAAATGATGAAAACTGCATGCTTCTATCTTCCCGAGATATGGGTCAGTTCTTTGACCAATGCATCTGATAAAAGCAACCCTGCCTACAGCTCGGTCATAATTTAAATTCTGAAAACAATTTTAGAGAACATTGTTTATCTTTAGTGAAGATTTCTTTTATCTTAGTTGGCCACAGAATTGAACTAGAAAGCACTCAGAGAGCTCATACTAGTGCCAACCCCACTGTCACAAAAAACTGAATAAAATCATTCTATATATAGCTACAATCTATGGGAGCTAACTGTAAAAGATTCCTGGATCCGCCCCAAAATTTACTCAATTCTTCTTTAGCCCTTGGCCCACACTTCAACAAAATGTTATTAAAATTCATTGAGAACTTTTGGAGATATTGTGTGGACAAACAGACACAAGTGAATACATATACCTCTGCCAACTTTGTTGGCAAGAGGTAATTAAAAGTCATCATTCAATCAGACCATTTTTTCTGAGTTATTTTTGGAGTGAATACCTTTCTAGAAAAAATCATGTTGAGATGAAAGGCTAAAATCTAAGCAAAATCAATAACATTCAAGTCCAACACCTGATTGTGTTCGACAAGGTCAACATATGCAAAATGGAGATGACAATTAAGTCAATAACAACTTTTTAATCATGAACTTGATCATTTTCCATCTTTTTTTTCAAGTGGAATATTTCATATGCCTCATTTTTTGTCACATTCTCTCAAATCTAGACAAAGTAAAATACAAGAAGGTTAACAAAAAGTCAATCTACACTATAAGATTCAATGTGTGTGTGTGTGTGTGTGTGTTTCAAAATGTCCTGACTAATTTATACATTGCCAAAAAAGTTATATTAGAAACTGTCAACCAAAACTGTCAACATAGATTTCTTAAGTTGGTCTGGCCGGCTAGCTATGTATGTATCATGCGTACAGGCCATACCAATGGAGCGGTAGGGCTGAAAATTTAAATATTTACTCCTTATTATATCTAGAAAGAAACTTCTTTTTTTTTTTTTAAATTTCCCCCCTAAATAGGTTTTTAGTGGGTGTTCAATTTGCAATGTAAGTTTATGCTAAATTGGTCCACACTGGCAGCATTCACACTTGTTTTTTTTGAAATTCAGTCTTTTTTAGAGATCACTGCCCAACAAAAGGTGAGAGAAGTGACTTATTCATTGATCACCCCTTTTCCAACACAGTATACTGCAAAAAGTCATTGGTCACGTGACGGTTTATATTGAGTGACTGACCAGACCTGTGAATTGAGTTATTGATTAAAAGCAAATATACCAGATATGAAAAAGATGAATTTAATCAAACTGTGATTAAAAAAACAAAAGCTCAGAATATAATTATGGATACACCTACTTTGTTCACATGTACAGCGGAAGCTATTCATTATAATCACGTTATAAAACGGTTATTGTTATCAAAACCAATTGGTCCTAAACACTTTATTTAAGATGAATTAAAAATCATATAAAAATATTTATATTAATCATATTAATGTTATAACATTAATATGATTAATATAAATATTTTTAAAGCTATTTTTTAACAATGAATTTAATAACATAATTAATTTATTACAATGAATGTAAATCATTCCAATTTTTATATCCTTTGCTTAATGTTATCAGCTGGTTGTTGTTATCGAAAAGACCCTGTCTCAAAGTGATCACAAGATCTCTCCTTTTCCTTACTGTAAGGTTGGTATAATGACAGATATTAACAGATTAAAAAATGCAAACAGAAGATGTACTCACAGATCCTTTATTCATACAATGACCGTGGTCAACGATTCACACACGTCTTCTCGAGCTCTCTGATCTCCTAGTAACAGTAACAATATGGCTGCTCGTTCACCAGAATGTAAAACAGTGCCACCTACCGGAAGTTGATAAGAACTCTCCTGCCTAAGGGGAATAACTCAAAATACTTAACACATAGATTGAAGATGGTTTTAGAATGGATCTGCTGAAATGTTGTGGCAAAAACAAAAGCAACAAAGAATGAGTTTAATAGTTTGAACAATTCTTGGAATGGTAAGTTTGGGTTTCATATTCAAGAACTTTAAAACTCCATAGTTGGTGCATTTTCTTTTTTTAGCCAAGTTTTCCTTTGAGAGATTCTTTTTAGAATTGGAAAGAAGGTGAGTAGGTTGTCTGCTGCTTCTTTGATTAGGAAGATGAATTTTCCATCCAGACAATTAAATCTTTCAAAATCAAAATTAGGGTCCATAATTAGTAGTGGAAGCAACTGTTTGATGCTTGTTAGGTGTGTGTGTGTGTGTGGGGGGGGAATCAATTTTTCCTTATTCATCTATTAAAGCACCATTTCCCTTTTTGGAAAAATATGCATTTAGCATTCAACTTCTGTCCATTAGTTTGTTCTGGAAGCTGACCAGATCTTTTTTCAATACTAAATATCATCAGCAGCAGCCATCATATGTCCACTGCTGGACAAAGGCCTTTCCCAGCTACTTCCATGCCAACCATGACTATGCAACCTTACCAGCAAACCTTTCTATCTCATCTCTCCATCTTATGTCTGGTCTTCTACTGCGTTTGCTATGATGTACGGGTGTGAAACATAGAAATTAACTAAATGACTAAACTCAGAATAACACAAAGAGCAATGGAAAGAGCAATGTCAGGATTAACAATAAGATCAACACGAATCAGAGAACAGACCAAAATAAAAGATATGATTGAGATGGAGATGGGCTGGACACCTAGCAAGAAGGAATGATAATAGATGGTGCAAAGGGTTAACTGATCGGTATCCTAGAGATAGCAAAAATACTAGATATAGTTTTCATTATATTTGCTTTCTATGATGTTAAAACACCCTACCATGTTCTTCAAGACCATAGAACAAGGTAACTGCTGAAAACTTGTCCAACTTCTAAAAATCAATTTTAATTTGATGTAGTTTTATTAAACCTGTCTTATGCAAGTTCAGACTTTTAATATCCACTGACAATTATTCTGGCTAAATACAATATCCTCTGAATAGATACAATTAAATGAACCTTCAAAAATGCTATACAAATCAAATTCATACTAAACATTAACCGTAAATTATTCATAAATTCTATTTCTTTGTTGCAAGATTCTCTAGAACCTTCATTATACTATATACCAATACCTTGATTAAGGAAATTAATCATTATCATCAGTCGTTATAAGTCTACTGCTGGACAAAGGCCTTTCCCATCTTCTTCCATGACAACCTATCTTGTGCTAACCTCTGCCACGTCTTGTGTCTTGTGGTATTTTCCTACTGACCCATGGGCACCAATCGGTTAGTCTTTTCCTCCATCTATTGTCATTTCTTCTTGCTAGGTGACCAGCCCATCTCCATTTGTGCTGCTTAATTAATTTTATAATATACTTCACTCTGGTCTTCTCTCTGATCCATGTTGATCTTTTTCTATCTCTTAGAGTTATCCCTAGTATTGCTCTTTCCATGGATCTTTGTGCTATTCTAAGTTGGTTTTGAGCTTGTTTTGTTAATTTCCATATCTCCCATCTGTAAGTCATGGGATGTATTAACCGTTGTATACTTTATGCTTTAAGCACATTGGCAAGGTGCTATTCAAAATGTCTCTGTTCATACCAAATGCTTTTCAACCTATTGTTATGCGTCGCTTTATTTCGCAGTTGTGATGTTCCACTTTTCATTATGCTATGATTAACCCTTTATGGGGCAAGTGACTATATATGATCACCTGAAGACCTGTCAGCCACATGCAAATATTTTAGCCATAAAGACAACATAATCTGCACCAATGTGGCCTGCAAGCTTTGCAAAGCACACCCCATTATAATATCCTGTTTTTGGCTTGCGCAATAAAATTTTAAAATCAGGTGTTATTTTTTTTTGTCAATATCAATTTTTTATATCTATTCATTATATTGAATGTTATTCTTTAATTCTATGTTTTATTTAACTTTCGACTTTAATCTTTTCCATTTTTGGTCACTTTTTGGGCAAAGCATCATATATGATCACTTCATCGGAGGGGGTTTTGCTCCCATAAACAAAAAAATTTCCAGTAAACTTGCAACTGAAAATATCTTGTAATTAGGTCTAGTTTAACACAAATGGGTTGTTTTGATATCTAAAATATTTTTATGGCTGCCCTATAAAGGGTTAATGATATTAATAATCAGATTTCCATCTATCTATCTATCTTTTCAATTTTGACCTCTTACCCAGCGTAGACGGGTACTTCGTCTCGTAAATAAAGAATTGTCCAGAAGCAAGTCATTGAAATGTTAGTATCTGCCACATTTCATCTCTAGACATTTTTAAAAAAATTCTTTTTAAAGATGCGATATACACACTTCCAAAGCCAGAATTGATTCTAGGCAGTTTGATCTTGTATTTCACATTAGATTAAATCAATAGTAAAAATAAACCGTTTCACTAGAAGAGAGATTCCTGATAAAAGATGTCAAAATCTATGAGACAAGATTTATCTGTGATCAAGCATTTAGTTATTCATTAGTTTTTCTTTATATTTTATCAGTTTTTCTTTTCTTTTCAGGTTGCAGGGAGATTGGAGCACGGACCTGTAGAGATTGGTAGCTGCTGAGGCAGCGTTTACAATTTTGAGAAGAAGAGATTTGCCCAATCAATAAAAGTTTTGATTTTTCTTCTATTAGAAACTGTCACCAAAACTGTCACCAAAACTATCAGCATAGCTTTCTTCAGTTTTCAAGTCTGGCTGGCTTGCTATGTATGTATCACATGTGCAGGCTGCACCAATGGAGCTAGAGGGCTGAAAATTTAAAAATTTACTCATTATTGTGTCTAGAAAAAAGACTGTGTTTTTCTTTTTGAAAATTCCTTCTCTAGATCGGTTTTTAGTAGGGGGTTCAATTTTCAATGTAAGTTTATGCTAAATTGGTCCATACTTTTGTCTGGTAGAATTCATGCTTGCTTTTTTTAAATTCAGACTTTTTTAGTGATCACTGCCCAACAAAAGGCGATAGAAGTGACTTATTCATTGATCAGCCCTTTTTCCAATTTTTTAATTGATCACCCCCAACACAGCATGCTGCCAAAATAAAAGTTTTCTCATGATTGGCTAACCAGACATATTTTTCTCTTTTTTTTGTTTTGTTTTTAAACCCTAGCAAAGGAAGTCTGACATGCTTGTGATCAGAGGCATAGCTGAGAGGCAAAGGAAGGGAGGGCTATTTGAAATAGCCCCCTGGGCTCCCAATAGAGGGATGGCCCCCAAAGCTTTATAAATAGTAGTTCACCTACTGCATTTCTACTGACAAATCTCACTAAATGTTGGAGGGGGCTCTTCAAGGAGCCAAGCCCCCCGGCTTCCAAATCTCTAGCCACGCCTCCGATGCTCTGTTTTTAAATATTAAGCAGAAAAAGTTTAATCCTGAAAGTTATAGAGAGTGAGAACTTTGTTCAGAAATCAAAAGGAGACGTATAAGAATTAAGAGACTATAATAATAAGCTACTTATTTACTTACTTGGTGGTGGAAGGTGTGGTGGCACTTCTAGGGAAAAGGTTAGTTGGTTCTTTAGCTGTACAGATACAAACATGGATTGCATTTGATCCCAACGACTTAAGTAAATCTTCTAAAAACCAAAGCCGGCTCTGTCAGAAAATTCATATACAGGTTTCCCCCGCCGCAATCCAAAAGTAGAAGAAGTGGTGGCCTCTCCACACACACATATTATATATAAGTATTATTCTCATTGTAATAATAATAATTATTATGGTGTGGTATCTATAACAATAGTGCTCAATATCAGTTAAAATAGAGCTTGTATAATATAACATTATTATGGTATATCTATGACAAATTTGTTTCTCACTTATTAGTGAATCTTCAGGTGGAGAATGATCTTAAAAATTTATACTTGGTCTTATTTATATATTATATATTATTATCCATGTTGATCTTTTTCTATCTCTTAGAGTTATCCCTAACATTGCTCTTTCCATGGCTCTCTGCACTATTTTGAGTTGGTTTTCAACTTGTTTGGTTAATTTCCATGTTTCGCACCCTTAGGTCATGGCTGGTATTATGCAACAGTTGTATACTTTAAGCTTTAAGCACATTGGCAAGGTGCTCTTGAGAATATCTCTATTCATACCAAATGTTTTTCAACCTATTGTTATGCGTTGCTTTATTTTGCTGTCATGGTCATTCTCTAGCTTTATTACCTATCCTATGTAGATGTATTCATCAACCTCTTCTAGAATATTTCCTTCTATTTTAATAATACACTATTTTTAATCAAATTTGATCAGTTATTACCTTCATCTTAATTTCAGTTGTTTTTATATACAACTTTCAATTTCTATGGCAATGAATAATAGCACTGTTGGATAATAAAGAACAAGCCTTCAGTGAGAATCGAACTCACACACTCATTGCCAGAGGGAGTCTAGTTTACTCCTAGCTGCTTTTACCAATCAGCCATGAAGACTTCATGGATTAGCAGAAGCTGATTAACACTCCTTACATCCAACACTCGGCACCATATTTTTGTTCTTTTCACAAATGCGAATTAGTAGTCTTAATAAATCAATTATTATTATTATTATTATTGGATGCAGTAATTGTAATAGATTATTTTTAATTAAATTTTGACTAGTTTTTACCTCCATCTTAATTTCAGTTGTTTTTATATACAACTTTAAATTCAGACTGTTGTTTCTATGGCAACGATTAACAGTGTGATCAGATAATAAAGAATAAGATTGGGAGAGGGAGTCTAGTTTACGTCTAGCTGCTTTTACCAATTGGCCACAAAGACTTCATGAATTAGCAGATTGGAAAATTGCTCACCTAAATAGGTTTTTAGTAGGGGGTTCAGTTTGCAATGTAAGTTTATGCTAAATTGGTCCCTTTGTTTATGTCCGGCAGCATTTACCGTTGACATTATTTTAGTGATCCCTGCCCAACAAAAGTTGAGAGAAGTAACTTATTCATTGATCACCCTCTTTTCCAATTTTTTAATTGATCACCCTCAACACGACATGCTGGCAAAAGATGTTGGTCATATGACTGTTTCTATTGAGTGACTAACCAGACCTGTTATTATATTGATTGATTTAAAACAATTTGGTATTGGCAGAATTTCCATACATATAAAAAAATATCTTAAATAAAAAATTAATTGAATGCCAAGTTTCATTTTTCTATTCCTAATGTTTTTTTTTTACTTCTTGATATCTTTAACAAAATGGCTGACAACCATTTTATGTATGCGAGATGACCTCTGAGGAATTAATACTGCTTACAGCTAGGTTGGGTTTTGGGAAAAATACATAACTATAGATATTGGTATCAGCGTTCTAGACTCCATATCAGTAATAGTGATTATTAAATTGATTTATAGACACCTGTGGCATTGGAAATGAAGCCTCTTGATAAAATAAAAGCCTAAATGTCTACATATGAAAAATGCCTCAAGGAAAGTAGATAAAGAATCTATACTCAAAAAAAGAAAACAAAATGTAGACTAAATGTAACCTTACTGATGTATGAGGAAAAGTGTTTTCAAGATGTTTCTCTTCATTTGGTGAAAAATGCAGTCAAGTAAACATCAGCACCACTAAGGCCCCCTAGTAATGATCAGTACCACTAATGTCCCCTAGTAATGATTAGCACCACTAAGACCCCATAGTAAAGATCAGCACCACTAAGGTCCCCTAGTAATGATCAGTACCACTAATGTCCCCTAGTAATGATCAGCACCACTAAGACCCCATAGTAAAGATCAGCACCACTAAGGTCTCCTAGTAATGATCAGCACCACTAAGGTCCGCTAGTAAAGTTTGGCACCACTAAGGTCCCCTAGTAAAGTTCGGCACCACTAAGGTCCCCTAGTAAAGTTCGGCACCACTCAATATAACCAAGTGAAGATTAGTACTACCCGATCGGTCAAAGTGAAGATCAGTAGCACCAAGAGGAAAAGTGGTGCTGATCTTTACTTGGCCAAGTGTGTCTCTTGAATGATTCTCATTTCAAAGACACAAGATGGTCGCATCAGGGAGTACCATTATTGACTCAGGAAGCAAGGTAATCAAAATCTTTCTTGTGGTAGTTGCAAAAATTTTAATTTATGGATATTGCCAAATGAATTGCCTCAAATCAGATTGGATGAGGTCTAAGAGATGTAACTCTTTGTTTCAGACTATGTTGCATGACATGACATAAGAACAGGCAGAACCTTTTCTTGGTTAGTTATAACAGTGGTTCCCAAACCTTTTCGAATAATGGCACCATTAGTGTATAAGGGTTCTTTCATGGAGCCCTAAGTCATAAAATTGCATTTTTCATGCGGTTATGTTAGGTAAAAAAAAAATGAATCATGTAATTTAAATTAATAAAAAAAGTTATATATTTCAAATAGTTCTTTGGATGATTGAACTCCCTCTTGTTGTTTGCATTGTTAACATGACGTTTCAGCCAATCCATTCTTTGGCCATCTTCAGGTGTAATATCCAAATGTGATGGGGTAAACAGAGGTTTTAAACCTCAAAGGAGGAAACACTCTATAACGAAGTATTCAGGTGTTTCTTTATCCATGTCTTGTCGGATCTTAGACCTGAAGAAGGTCGAAGAATGGATCGGCGAAACGTTGTGTTAACAACACAAACAAGAAGGAGTTCAATCATCCGAAGAACTATTTGAAATATATAACTTCTCAAAACTATACAAAATAAGTTATATATTTGTTTCACTTTTAATAATAATCATAATTTCTAGTGGGATGGGTGAGCCTGTTCTTCACCACACAGTTTCCCAAATCTTGGAATCACCCTCATTACCTGTTCCATGTTGATTTTTGCACAATACTTGCTTTTTATCATAGCTACCACCAAAAACCCAGAATGGAATTAGGATTCGCTGAGCTTTGACAGAGGATATTCATCTTTTACTGATATCAAAAACTCAGTTGATTCCAATTTGTCAAATTTTGTTTTCATTGAATTACAATTGCCTGGAATTGATAACATTTTTGAATATTACATAGCGCACCTGGGAGCTAATGTTGCATCCGGGTGAGCCGCGGCACACACATTGAGAAGTAAGTTGTTACTAAAACAACCAAGATGAGGATGCTATTCTGAATAAATCAGTGTTTAAAAATGAAAAGGTATTGGCAAACAAGAGTGTCTGCTAAGAGAAATTTACATTTTTACAGACAGTTAAATTAGATCAGATCAGATAAATTGATCTGAGCCACCTTCTTTTCCAGAAAGTCTTGATTACCATTTCAGTAGATAACACTTGAAGCATACCGCCCCCCCCCCCGCCTAAAAAAAAATATGTTTATCTTATAGGCCAGATACAAAAACAATGACTAAACAGTGAGCTAAAACCATGAAATCCAAACTGAAATTGGGGTCCTGTCTTATCTGAAGGTCGCCTTAGCCACCAAATATACAGCATTTCAATACACTTAAAATTTTCATGGATATATTTGAATTTCTTGGAGGTGATTTTTTTTAAGAATGGTGGGTAGGAGATATTTTTAGCAGCAAAATTGTTACCATTGAAAGGAAGAGTCCATGGTTACAGACAGAGAAAACAAGTCACAGTTTATTATTATAGTTGTCAATTTACAAATGTTTCAAACGTTTCTAATAATTTGCAAAACTTTAAATCAAATAAAAATTTTCATAAAAAGAAAATAATTGAAAAACTGAAAACAACAAAATTTTAATTTATTAAGGAGAGTATACCAATCAAAAATGACGGAATATATGAAATATATCAAATGCAATGTGTATATCCATATATGTGGATAATAGAGATTTGCATTGCAGTGAGCTTGGAGAATATCGTTCTGTTGACGACAAACGGATTTTTATTATTCCTTAAATTAAGCATTTACATTACGTCATCAGAACATACAATTCTATTTTACCATGTCAGTTGCATCCCTTAGTGTGACAGAGTACAAACACACATTGCTAATTATTATATGTGTGGATTATTCAATAGGTAGAGGTGTGGGTGCATAACGGTTAGCAGCACAGAAAATGGAATGGGCAAACAGTGTTCAAACTTCAGCTGAGACAGCTTGCGTTCATTTTGCACTAATGCCCTAGGGAAAGACATGAATCCATCTCTTCTCCCTCCAGCTATTGGTAAATAACAGGGCAGACTGGACTTTCTAGCATTGTGTGGCAATCAGTTTAGGAGACAGACAACTGTGAATTTAAACTGGGAAAGTCCAAGACATTGTCCATTGCCATGAGAGGCTGACAATAGATAAAGCAGGGAACGAGTTCCCAAATTATACAGTTAATTGGGTTCTGGTGAAGCTTCAATGGGCCTAGCAAGCCAGAGGTGGTTTATGATAAATTGCTCCAGTAAAACAAAGGAGGATAAAAAACAGATTTATATTTATTATAATACATTACAAAAAGAGGTAAAAATGATCTTAAAAATTTATCTTACATATTCAACACTAAAACTTTGGTTCCTTAGATTACTAAAAATCAACCTAAAAGTGAATAAGTATTTTGAGTTATTCCCCTTAGACAGGAGAGTGTTTATCAATTTCCGGTAAGGGGGACGCTGTTTTACATTCTGGTGAGCGAGCAGCCATATTGGTTTTCGGAGATCGAGAAGACACATGTGTGTCGTTGACTGCAGTCATTGTAAAAATGTATGAATAAACTGGATCTGTGTAAGTATGTCTTTTGTTTGTTTTTTTTTCATCTCCAGAAATATCACTGTTCATCTGTCTGGTATTTTCTGTTTTAAAATCGTCTGTCATTATTTTCAATCTATGCTCTGCTACCAATGTGAGGTTGTTATAATGACAGATATTAACAGATTAAAAATGCAAACAAAAGACGTACTTACACAGATCCAGTTTATTCATACATTTTTACAATGACCGTGGTCAACAACAATATGAATAACTTGTTATATATTTAAAGAAAAGTTAATGAACAATGATAGTCTGTGTTTTCAGTGTTAAATGGCATGGGTGTGTGGGAACTCTTTGGTTAATTGTGGCAGACGGCTAGATTTGCCTGAAAATTTATGCAGATAAAAACACTAGTAATTTCTAATAAAAGGTTTTGTGATATACAGTTAGTACAAATCATACAATATGAAACTTAAAAGAAATATTGTTTTCTGACATTTTTGCAGCAAAAATATCAATTATTTGGTCAAGATAATATTTAGTATTGCCACACTGTCTAGTTCGTTCTAATCATAAAACATCATAAACAACACTGTTATACCCACATGATATAGCCATGTGCAGAGTGTATGCTGTTTATTGTGATATGAATAAAAGGGATAAGAATGAATATGAACTTTAATTAATTATTGTTAATTTGTGGATTTCTGTCTTCGATTTTTTCTTCTTCTTGCTTTGCCCAAATTTTCCCCACCATTTTGCCTAAATTTGGGGAGGGGGCACTTGCCCTCCCTGCCCCCCCGACTCATATTCCCATGTTGAATGGTACAACATAAAAACGGACATTGTTTCCATTGCTGTAAATACAATATCTAAAAATGTATTCTAGTTTGGTTTTGATTTGTTCGCTGATATGTCGGAATCTAAACCACCTTTATCTTTATTTACGATGTTAAAAGTGGATTTGAAAACGATAATTACCTATCAAAAACAATAATGATACTAATCGCCATTTGTGCCTCAGCATCAACCTGCAAACTTTATTTGTATGAGGTATGTCTTAGCATATATTAACCTAAATTGTATACGTGTATAAAATACTGATGGCTAGTGTAGGTCAATATTCTTGATACACGATATCATTAAAATTCATGAAGCTAATGATATATATGTATATATATGTTTTTTTTTACTTAGAAGGGGAGTATTTTTCCAGAAACATTTCTGAGATTTTATTTTATTTTTTCAGATCTGCAGCTGATTTCTCTAAATTCTTGTTTTCAAATGCACACACACAATTTTCAACAGATGCATACACTCAACTTTCAACACACACACACACTTGCACACACACACACACACACAATTTTCAACACACACTTGCGTGCACACACACAATTTTCAACACAGGCACGCACACAAACATAATTTCAAACACACACATACCTTAATCTTTTATATAAATAGAGTCATGCAACTCCTTCTTAGCTGTTCCATAGTCTCATACCTCCTACCTTCCACAATTGATAGCTGCCAATTAATATTCCAGCAAAGTCTGCCTTCTGGATACCTGGGACAAAAATTGATACGTAACATAAATAAACTTAATACATAAAAGCAAACAAACATCCGATGAGTATTCTTAGCGAATCATTTTAAAAGAATTATTACCATTTCTCTTTTAATTAGTCCCCTGGCTTCAGGCGACAGTCAACTTGGGAAGAGGGTCAGAGATATATTCGAGGAGAATAGATAAAAGTCTGCTATGAAATTAACAGACAGGTTTTTTCAAACAAATTCAAAATCCATTCAGTCATCATTTCTTGTCGTTCTCAGCCAGGCCAGTCAGGGTGGAGGTGGTGGGGGTATGTAGAGGGGTCTTTAGCTTGCTATATTGAGCATAGTGTAGAGATCAGTCTCCTCCTTAGGAGGATTAACAGGATTGCCATGGGAGGCTCTTTACTTAGGTACTGACCAGGCTTGACATTTCTTAACGTGATTGTATGAGAACCGCTGTATCCAATGTGAATATGGCCATAACTACAAATTCAGAAATGTCATCATCATCCTTAATGGAAAGCATCTGATATCTTTTCCTCCCTTTTGATACAATACGGCATTTTTGAAAACAAACAAAACAGATTAAAATGAGAGTAAATAGATATGTGAGGTCAGTCTGGAAAGCATCCAGCCATTGAGCCAAATCTGGACAGTAGGGAGGTGGGGGGCTTACAGACTTGGGTGATGCAATGTTTTGCCAAAAAACCCTGCATGAGACGTGAAGAATGGGTAGGCTCAGTCATTGTCAATGAAATGGTCACACTGCATACAAGTTCACTCAATGTCGTCTCACTGCCGACTGAGTAACCCAACGGGAGAGTGTTCACGCATGAATTAAGGTCCCTTCTGATTGGGCTGCCAAGTTAAATTGGGGCCACACAACTAGCTCTCAGGATCTTCAAAATGGCTGAATACTTTCTCGCACCTCATTCTCTTTCCTTCCTTTCAAGTCAGAGGGAGCGAAATCTGGACAGCCCTGGGTGATGCAATATTTTGCCAAAAAACTCTGCACGAGACATGAAGAATGGACAAGCTCAGTCATTGTCAATGCGATGGGCACACTGTACACAAGCTCACTCAACGGCGTCGCACTGCTGACTGAGTAACTCCACAGAAGAGTGTATGTTCAAGAATGCGCTGTAAGATTCTGTTCTGGAGTTCTGGAGATATTCAAAATGGCTGGACACTTTCCGGACAGACCTCGTAAACCTCAAAAATCTTCTTTCAAAATAAGAATGCACACAGGTCTGGTTAGTCACTCAATAAAAACTGTCACGTGACCAACGTCTTTTGGCAGCATGTAGGCCATGTTTGGGGTGATGAATAAAATACTTCTCTTGCCTTTTGTTGGATGACTAAAAAGTCTGAATTTTCAAAAGAAACAAGCATAAATGGTGCCGGACACAAAACAGGGGACCAATTTAGCATAAATTTACATTGTAAAAAAATAATTGGGGGAATGTTAAAAAAAACAAAAAAAATGCTCTAGACATAAGGGGTAAGTGTTTAAATTTTCAGCCCTCTAACTCTATTGGTGCAGCCTGTACACGTGACACATACATAGCCTGAAGAAACATATGTTGACAGTTTTGGCTGACATTTTCTAATACAGAAACATATAGAAAAAATTAGAATAATGTGTTTTTTGGGACACATTGTGAGTTGAGAGTCCCATAAAAGCCCTGAATAATGACAGATGAATCAATGAACACTTGCATTAATTGGTAAGTTTAAGCTTCCATCTCAAGTGCTAGATTCATAAGGCATGTAACCACAAACTCTATAAAGGAAAACAGATTTCGCTTTAGAACACAAAGCACCTTCCTTCTCTTTTAGTAAATATTTATGTTCTTATGTCCATGTTCACTGAGTCCTGCAGTTCGCATCAGTTCTCATGGCAGGCTGCGATTTTTATCGATGAAGTGCAGAGTGTTGTAGCAGTTACTGGCACGGAAAATGGGATTGACAAACATAGTTTGAGTTTCGGTCAAGGCTGTTTATATCCATATATTTATTGTTCTAAAACCCTTGGGAGAGATATGATTCCCCCCCCAACCCAGCTATGGGTAAATAGCTAGGCAGTTGGATCCTTTTAGCCCTGTATGGCAATCCATCTTTGGCGTGGGGCTAACAATGCCACCCTATAATACCTACTTCTGAAACCGCAATGTGGCCCAATGCTCCACAAGGAGTCAACAGGGATAAACACCAAGACATATTCTTGTAAAATCCAGCTGGTATATACAGTGATAGAAATGGATTTTGGGAACTAGGTTTACAGTAAGGCAGTATCTAGGATTTATGCTCGGGATCACAGAGGGGTCCATCAGAGATGAGTGAAATGAACCTGTGTAGCTGGGGGTTCCAGGGCTCAGTAAGCCCCTGTAGGTAATTTTAGAAAAGAATATGACATGCAAAATAATTTAGAAATTGAGAAGTAGGAATACGCTGTACCCCGCGTTCCCACCCCATTTCCACCACTGGGTATATAAAACTTCTGTGTACATTCCATGACGAGCAGGTCATTTCTTTTTGCTGTTACTTATATAACCACCATAGACTAATTGAGAAAGACTGATAGATAAATATATTACAGACAAGATAAACATATATTCATGAATAGATTTCTTAACAGAGTGATTGCCCATGGTTCTTTAGTAGAGCATTACAGGCCAATGGAGCTGTGCAAATGGCTCTAAAGGGAGCGGGGACATTTCCAGAACATATTGCTATGACCAACCAGTGATTGGATATTGCACTGTGGTCAAATAAACATAAGTTCTATAACCGTCAAGCTAAATGTCCTCTGGGTATC
Organism: Architeuthis dux; assembly: GCA_006491835.1. Taxonomy (NCBI): domain Eukaryota; kingdom Metazoa; phylum Mollusca; class Cephalopoda; order Oegopsida; family Architeuthidae; genus Architeuthis; species Architeuthis dux. The sequence continues at coordinate 579,463 of VCCN01004703.1, forward strand.
AAACTTGGAATTGGCGTATAAAAGCACAATGTGGCAGTATTTCATTATGAAAAACAAAAAAATAAATAAAATATCTGCGATGCATAGCTGGAGATCTAGCATTTAGCCCAGTGGTTCCCAACCTTTTCATTACCAAGACCCCTTTTATGTAAATGAATTTTCCGCACAGACCCCAGGCTTGAGAGTCTATACAATAAGCTGATGGATCTACAGTAATACCTTTGTGGACCCCCAGGACTCAAGATTGGGAACTGCTCATTTAGCCCATTGAAATATGTTTTTGAGATTTCTTTAGCAACTAAGGTTTCTTTGAGGTCCAAAACAAAGTTAATTCCCAATATAGATTATATAGAAACAGTTTAAAACAATATCTTTAGCAAATTTGGTACTAAACAAAGCTATTTGTCTAAAAAAATAAAGATTTGATACTGAAAGAAAATTTACAAATGGTAGCAATTCCTTATACATAATTGATATGATACAACATAAATATACATGAACAATAGTTAAAAAATATGTATTTTAATCCATTTTTCCTGCAAGGTTAGTATGATGATAGATTTTAAGTTATTTGAATATTTTGGTACTGAAGCTACTTATTTTGGTCCCAAGACCATACAAATTTGGTCTTGTGTGGCAAAAGACATCTGGTATCCCTGAGTGTATGACCGAGAGGAACAAAGCCTCTCATCCAGCTGATACACTAATAGATCTTAGTATCATGCACAACAAACAGATTTACTTATTGATTGACCTTATTTAGTTTCCTGTTTCTTTCTTTAGTATTTTTCTAATTTTTCTTGCAAAAACAGAAAAGTAGGTTACTGGTGAGCTTAGAGTACAGGCCAATGTACATATACACACACATACACAAAAGCCCTAACATTACAGACACCAAACTAGGCCAGTGGTGACTTGGCTATTGTAAGTAAGTAGTGGCCTTACACTGGCTACAGATTCAGCCACCCCTGCTTGGGCTCCACATATCCCATTACTACTTACTCAGCCTGTTTGCCATATGTGAATTAGACTTAGCAAGCACCTGAAGTGGCATCACTCACTTCATCCTGCACTATTTTACCCATAAGTGGGGATGGGGGGATTCATGCCTTTCCCAAGGGCATTAGTGCAAAGTGAACACAAACTGTCCTAGCCGAAGTTTGCTCAGCCACCCCCACCTTCTTGGCTATCATAGAAACCTTCTCTTCCACTTAGACACACGCCCAAACAAACAAGAAGGGGTGCAATCATACCTATACTGTGTGACATGATCTGGCATAAAAATGTCATATCAGTCATCAGACTCAAGTGGTAGGATGCATCCTAGTTTCAACTCTGAAGAGAATGGACAGATATGCTGCCACCTGAACCAGGTTATTAATGTCCAGTTGAAGAATTAGGTCCAGAATGGGTAAACATATCCACAGACACTTGAAAACATATACCATAGAGACACAGATCTATTTGTGGGGACAGGGGTAGGTTCAAACAATGCCTAATCCATCTGCACACATCATCCCTAGGTATTCAAATCTATGACTCAATGTACAGAATAAAGCATATAGCTATGTCCTCGTGTCCCCCAGTTATAACTTCTGTGCAGGTCAACTAAAGATCAGCACTACTTTTCCTCTTGGCGTTACTGATTTTTACTTGGTCCAAATTGGGTGGTACTGATCTTTACTTGGTTAGGTTAGGCTGTACAACATTCAAAGAGATTATGGAAGTTCACTGGAAACAATTCTACTATGGAATCATACTGAAAATGACTTCACTATGGAATCATACTGAAAATGACTTCACTATGGAAGTGTATTGGATATGACTTCACTATGGAAGTGTATTGGAAATGACTTCACTATG
>VCCN01004703.1:803241-814317 GCA_006491835.1 Architeuthis dux
ATATATAAAATATATCTTATGAAAGAAATAGACACGGACAAGCCCAACCAGTGACAATTACAATTTTTCAAACTGGCTTGGTACAGTACACAGCTGGGATTTTTTTATATGACCTTCCCTGTCCTTTTTAAATTTTGGGGTGACCATTGGAATTTTTTCCTTCATCATTTCAACGTCTTCAGCAATAATACCATTCAGCGTGGTTCTAGTGACACAGAGGGGTGATCAATGTTTCTGTGAAACTGCTGTGTGTTTTTTTTAAAATTTGTTGTTTATACTGCATTTCTACTGCAGATACACAATAACAAGGATATATTTGTACTTACATGAATTGTATAAATAATAATTGAGCCTTTGGGGTTGTTTTTCACCAATTAAGTGATAGTGCATGTCTATTTATTGCAAATTCTCCTCTTTCAGGCAGCCTTTTGGCTAAGATCATAGTGTAGTATCTGCTCTTCGAAACCGCCATGGCCTCGATTCACAGAACCACAGCCCTTCGGGGTACTTGATGCATGCTCGGGTATCATCCTTGGAGAAGTTGCACAGGATATCTTGGCCAGCTGGTCGGGAGGCAATCAGCATTAGCATGCTTAGGATTCATCCTGAGAAGCCTTTGGGAATCCCCCCCCCCTTTATCACAGTCCTTGTGGCATCTGTCTCAGTGACAGGGATTTGGGATTCTCCCCCCTCAAGTCTCTAGTCACAGGGACATGGGATCCCCCTTCACCTTAATAAATTCGGCACTAAATGACCAAGGGTCGATGTGCTGTTTCAAAACAATCAATCAATCAATCTCCTCTTTCATCAAATCTCACTAAATGTTGGAGGGGGCCCCCTTCTCCGGTCCCTCAAATCTCAACCTATCTCTAGCTATGCCACTGGATAAACAGATTTATTTTTTTTAAACAAAAATTTGCTTTCTCTTTTGAGGAAAAGTAACACACTCTCCCTCTTCTTTTTTTTTCTGCCTTTGAACATTCAATGATGACCTTCAGTCGTGTCACTTACTACTGAGCCCTCCCCTTAGAATCCTCTTTTCAAACTGTTTGACTTTTCTACTTGTGGAATAAACAAGAAACTTTGACCAACTTTGGGATAATTTGCTCTGATGGAGCAAAGGAACTGTCCACACGAACCCCCACACTTTCTTGTGCTCAGCTGTCAGAGGCAATTTCCATCATAAGTTTTCAAGCTTGGCTATTTTGAAGATCTCTGTCCACTGGACTGGACTGGCTAAAGCCTGTGTTGACAAACATCCAGAAAAGCAAATATGGGCTAAGGTTTTTAGCGACACACCGGTCTCCTAGAAGAAAACTTTTTTCTTTCAATTTTAGGTGCTTCCAGTCCCTTAGAACAGTGGTGCCCAAAGTGTGCACCGCAGCTCTCCGGGGCGCCGCAGTTAGCTCCCAGGGGAGCCGCTGGATATTTGAACATTTAAATAATTCCAAGTATTTAACGTTTTGGATGGGGGTTCAGCAGTAGCTGTGATAAAAAGCAGGTATTGTTAAAAAATCAACATGGAACAGGAAATGAGGGAGGATGTCTCCAGTTTGATTCCAAGATTTGAGAAACTGTGTGCTGAACAACAGGCTCACCCACCCTACTAACAATTATGATTATTAAAAGAGGAAACACAACATTTTTATAAATTTAAATTACATGATTCATCACATTTTTCCTAACTAACATGAACATAAATGCAGTTGTTCAGAATTTTCTGACTAAGTGTAGCAAAGTATTCGGGGGCTAATAGAAATAAAGCATTTTTGCATGTTAGTATAGTGTCTCAGAAAAACTTTGAGTTTAAAAAGGTCTTCCACGAAAAGTAGGTCACCAGGGGATGAGGGTAGCTATGGGCAATGAGTGGATTGGCTGGGCAGAGGAAAGGGGAAGTTATTTTGGAAGGAGATCAGTTGGACGACCAAAGCCGGACAGGACAGACCTGGAATGTCTAGGACCAGATGTTGGGACTACTACGATGAGTAGGAGTTGACCACGGTACAATGAAGACGGGTGACTGAAGATGGGATGGGGGGCGCGAGGGATGGATGTAGGAAATAGTAATTCGCTTTGTTCTTCTCATCGGGCAGTTTCTAAAAACACCTATTTTTTGCATTGCCTTGTTATCTTTAGAGATGACCCATTTTTCAGCTGTGGCCCGAAGAACCAGCGACTGAAGTCTCGTCAAGTGCCAGAGTTTCCACAACGGTATCTTGGCGGTGCATCACACGGATACATCATGGTACATATGGGCGCTGTGAAAAAGCTTTATATACTAGTTTGTAAAAGTTTGGGAACCACTGACTTAGACACTAGAATCATCTGGAAATATCTCCCGTCCTATAAAGTGTACAAAAATAATTTTTTCATCAGATTTTTCTCCAATCTAGTCGTTTTCCTAATGGTTTTTAGTCAATAAAATTAACTTTTATACAAGTTTGACGGTTTTTTTTTCACCCGGTGTCAATTTCCCATAAGTATGTTTACACAGTGCGTGGGCATGCTTACTGAAAGTATATCTTTATCTGTCTTAATGTAAGTAATTGTACATTTTATACACAGCGGCCTATTGAAATTTTGAACATAGCTGACAGCCCCTTTACGGACCCCAGTTTGAGAACCACTGAAATAAATGATAGTTTCATTACAAAGTCCCATTGATGTCTTTTTAATACCATGTAGACTGGGCGGGACAGAAGAATTTTGGCATTCTTTTCTTTTGTCTCTAACGATGTGTCAAACTTGAGAGCACCATTCAGATAAGAGTTCGGTTTTGTTCGCTCAAGATCAAAGACATTTGCATAATGGTAAACCTGCAGCATAAGAACCGAAATAGTAAATCAAATGGAATCTCAACGTTGTGTTGGGTGAGGAATTCCCTGGCTGTTGTGTAGACGAGAAGAATAAAATTGATTGTTAGAAACAATCAACCAAAACTGTCAACATAGGTTTCTTCAGTTTTTAAGTTGCTCTATCTATGTATGCATGTATCACGAGTACAGGACATACCAATGGAGCTAGAGGGCTGAAAATTTAAACATTTACTCCTGTCTCGAAAAAAAAGATTTTTTTTGTTTTTAGAAAATTTCCTCGCTAAATAGTTTTTTTGTCAGGGTTCAATTTGCAATGTAAGTTTATGTTAAATTGGTCCCTTAGTTCGTGTCCGTAACATTCACGCTTGTTTTTGAAACTTCAGACTTTTTAGTGATCACAGCCCAACAAAAAAGAGAGAAGTAACTTATTGATCACCCTTTTTTCCAATTTTTTAATTGATCACCCCCCTAACACAGCATGCTGCCAAAAGAGATGGTTTCTATTGAGGGACTAACCAGACCTGTTTATTTTATTTTATTTTTTTTTCAATATTCCACTGCCTCAGGATTATTCAGTCTTGATTACTCTGGAGAGAAAGCCGTTTGGTTCAAAAGGCACTGATTTTGAGATTTGTAATGACTAGCGAACACAAAGACCGACAGATTACATTTTATGTAAGTTTAGCTTTAAATTGGTTAGGAAATACAGTATTCCTCCTTTTTTAACGTGGGTGTTGGGGTCCAAGAAAGACAACTGTGTTATAACTGAACCACAGATAATCCGAACAACTTCACCACTGGATGAAGGTGTTGTTTTCATCACAAGAAATTATATCTTAAACTCCATGTACTTATATGTTAATTGATTGCAAATTGAATGAATTGAATATTTTAGTCTTATTAAGTCTTTTGATGAAATTGTTTCTGTTTACGGTTTTCTGGACGAGTAGGCTATAATATAGGAAAGAATGTTGAAGTCCACTAACTAGCCACTTTATATCGCTTAGACTTACATTGCATATTGAACCCGTCTCTAAAAACCTATTTAAGGAGGGAATTTTAAAAAAAACATTTTCCTTATTCATTGAGGGGAGTGTGTGTCTGTGCAAAATTTCCAAGTTTCTTCTATGAACAGTTAGGGCTGGGCGAAGTCCGGATACATATCAATGTCAGAATACATGAATAACCTAAACCCAGCAACAGTAATTAAACCAGTGTTGAGGCAAGTGTGTATACAAAATTTCAAGTTTCTAATATGAATGGTTAGGGCTGGGCGAAGTCCAGATGGATAGATAGATAGATAAAATTGAACCCCTCTCTAAAAAAGGGGGGGGTAAAAAAAAAAAGCATTTTCCCTACTCATTGAGGGGAGTGTGTGTGTGCAAAGTTTCAAGTTAGGGCTGGGCGAAGTCCGGATGCATAGATAGATACATATAAATGTCAGAACACATGAATAACCCAAACCCTGCAACAGTGCTTAAACCAATCTTGTGTGGGTAGCGGTGATTAACAACTGCGTTATATCTGAACTGTGATGATCAAAAATCAATTACAGGTTGAAAAGTAAAAGGTCCGAGGCATTAATTCATTGTAAGTACAAAACCAGATTTAAGCATGGAATCGGTTATTGGTTCATATTCAGCTAACATCCGCTCATTTGACCCAATATATATATATATATATATATATGACTGTCAGAAATAGCAACTGATAGATTTATAGATATGTATAAGTATTTATATTAGGAGGAGATGGGCTTCCATTTCTCTTTAAGGGTTTTAGGCTTTGTTTCAAGATAATTCCTACCAAAATTTGTTTAGTTTGACAGCCTTCCTGAACTGGGATTGATTGATGAATAGATATACAAATAGATAGGTAAATAAACATATAAAGATAAACAATGATAGATTGATGAAGGTAGATATGAACAGACGTATAGAATAATATGAACAGATATAGATAGATTGGCATGATCATCTTTGTTTTCCCTTTAGATAACATTTGAATAAGATCCATAACCCTACTAATCAACATTTTATAGGATTTCATTGAACTTCTCCAAAGCATAATTTACTTAAAAGTTATACAGTAGTCCCCCCTTTATAACACGAATATAGGGGTCCAAGGAAAACAACTGTGTTATAACTGAACCACGAATGATCAAAAGACAATTAAAAGTACCGCTACAACTGGTGAACGAAGGTGTTGTTTTCATCACAAAATCAAAGAAATTATGTGTAAAATACCATGTAATTATATGTTAATTGATTTCAAATTGGGGAAATTTAAATTTAATATTTTAGTCATATTAAGTAATCTTTCAATGAAACTCTGGATGAGTGGATGATAATACCACAGGCAAAAATGTTGGGGTCAACAATCATATCTTATATTGTGAAGCGCACTGTAACGAACCGCGCTATATCAAGAGACCCCTGTAATAATCTCATAGTAAATAAAAACATTTTAAAAATCACAGAAAAAAAGGATAGAGAAATTCTCCAAGAAAATAACTCATTTAAGAATGGAAAATTAAACTATTTTTATTGTTAAATAAATATATATTTTCTCACATTTATGGGGCTAAAATCCTCTCCATTATTTGCTGGTAGGCTTTTGAGAACACTACATGAGACATAAGTTTTGGGGGGTTTTTCTAACAATGTAGTCATATATTCTGTATCATAAAACATACCTCAAGAACTGGTTACTGAGGTCACTAATGATTATATTCTTTATTTCTGATTTTTAATGACTGTTTTAATGAGAATAAGAAATAACCCTGATAAATAACAACATATCAACAATAACACTGTGTAACAAATTTTTAATTCCTGGGCAATAAGTGTTATTTTCTAATTGATTATGTCTAAAAAGTATAGAAAATGTCAATTATTCCCTTCAAACTTTGCTTTTGTGACCAGAATAGTAATAATTTGAAATCTACTTATTTCTTATTGGACAATGGGTGAATTTGCACATTTTTAATCACATAAAGTAGGAAAAACAACTACATATGAATATCACTGTCCTGGTTACAAAAGCAAAGTTTGAAGGGAATAAAAGCCATTTTCTATACTTTTTACACCTAAGCAAACAGAAAATAACACTCACTACCCACGAACAAAAGTTTTGTTACACAGTGTAATGGAAGCAATGATATTAACAATGACAAAGATAGAATAGTAAGAGTTAAGGAGATTGTGAAAGTTGAAGCTGAAAGTGACCCAAGCACCCAAAAGCCTAAGGAAGAAACCAAAATAACTCCAGACATTCAACAATAAAAGAAATTGTGTTCCACAGTTTTAATCTTAAAAAGTGGGGAAAAAAAGAACAATAACCTGAGAATTTTAATAATCTTCTTTCTATTCTTTCCTTGAACTATGGATGAACGAAGAGTTCTTCAAGTATTAAACACAGCTTCTGTGAAGAGAAGCAGTTACAGCCAAATCACGTTGGATACACCGGTTCTCATACGATCATCGAAGTTAAGCAACATTGAGTCTGGTCAGTATCTAGATGGATGACCATCTGGGAATATCTGGTGCCGTAAGCAGCTGGGGATCAAGTAGGGAGCCTACTGTGGCGATCCAGATAGATAGATAGGAACTGATAGATAGATAGATAGATAGATAGATAGGAACAGACTGAGATAGATAGATAGATAGGAACAGACTGAGATAGATAGATAGATAGATAGATAGGAACAGACTGGGATAGATAGATAGATAGATAGATAGATAGATAGATAAATAGATAGATATGAGCAGACTGGGATAGATAAATAGATAGATATGAGCATACTGGGATAGATAGATAGATAGATATGAGCAGACTGGGATAGATAGATAGATAGAATAAACTAAATAAAACTGAATTGTTCTGTTAATCCAAGTATTTATTAATCAATGCTTCAAAGAAACAATTTTTGATGTCTCATGTTCAACAGTCTGTTTACAAAAGATCATCAGGGATCATTCCCTTGGGTATAGTTTTAAAATATCCAGTTTGAGACGAAAAGGAAAATTCTAAGCTTGTTATGATATCAATGCATGTATATCTGTTATACTCCACAAGTTTATCATCCTTCAAAACAAATCTAGTATAAAGTGATGTAACTTCCTGATTACTTTATTGAAACAGTATACTTATTGATATACAGTACAATGGGATACCCTGTTTCTCAAGATTAGTAATTTTTAAATTAGATATAACGAATTTTAAATTAGACATATTGGCATATATTTTGTCAAGCAGTGTAAATATTAAATGGATTCTGGTGCTGTAGTAACTCAAAAGATACTGATACAGAACTTAGAAGATTCTAAAGATTTAATACAGCTTCAAATTGACATGATGTATTTAACTCTTACATTTATGAACTGCTTGAAACCGCTCCTAAACACTGGAACTCTTCCGTGAATAAAAAAAAAATGGAACTCTTTTGTGAATTGGATAAAAATATTTTTTTAAATTTACCTAAAAGTGCAACTTTTATCAGAAGTTATTCCCCTTGATTCGAGATTTAAATTTTTGGTAAAGATCTACATCCGTTAACCAAGTCAAAAAAAAATAGAAACAATCTTTTTTCGCCTGTAAATTTTTTTTTTTTTCAGAACAAATGTTTTGTAAGGTTTTATGAGGGGGGTTCTATTTACAATATAACTGTATGATAAATTGGACCGTTACTTTCAGTCCGTTGTATGGAAGTGAGGCTTTGAAGCATGTTGTTACTCCCCTTGTGAAGGTTGTTATCTAGACTTCTTTGATATTTTAATGACAAGAAAATTGTCATTTAAATATCAAAGAAGCCTCACAAGGGAAGTAATTTGTGTTAAATTTCACTCAAATAATAAAACTAATTTTAAAAATATTTTTAGATGAAGCAATTTCACTATTATTGTTTCATTACTAGTTTTAGTCCATCTTATTATTGTTGCTTTTTTTTAAAACTCTTTTATTTATATAAATTCATCGCTTTATTATTCAGGCACTAAAGTAAGTTTCCTGGCATTCTAGTACCTTGGGCCACCTTTCAGCTAAATTGTGTATTCTATCATATGAGGTTGATGCAAAGGTTTCCAGTTTTTTTGAGAAACCCTTTTTTTTATTCATATAAATTATAGCATCATTATTCAGTCATCCTATTGACCGTACGTCACATTTCAGCTAAAATGTGTATTCCTTCATAAAAGAACGATTCCAGTTTTGATTTGATGAATTGTTCAAAGAATCTTTTTAATATCTTGAACTTGATGAAACCACTGACCAGACAAAAAGCATTGCATGGGGCAAAACATGTGGTAATCTGAGGCTGACAGATCTGGAGAATGTATACTTCAATTGGAAGAACCTCCGTAATCATTTGCTACACCTTTGAGGACAGATTTTGTTGTGCAACAAAATCACCAGTTGACTTCCTTGTCCAGATGAAGATCTTTTTTTACCTCTTTCAACGAAGTTGGAAGAGGTATTCACTCATGTCTGTCTGTCTGTTTGTCCACAAAAGTTCTCAATGAATTTCAATGGCATTTTGTGGAAGGGTGAACAATGGGCCATGAAAGAAGTGATTAAACTTTGGGACAAATCCAGGATTTTGTTCTGTTACCTCACCTGCATCTTAGCTATATGTCTGCACAATATCTCTAAAAGTAATCAATGAATTTCAATGAAATTTTCTGGAAGGGTAGGCCATGTACTAAGAAAGAAGTGACTGAACGTTGATCCAGCAATTCTTTTTACTATTACCTCCCCTGCATCGTACCTATATATGAACTGATTTTCATTCAGTTTTTAGTGATGTAGTATACTGGCTGATGAACGAAACTCGCTTACCTTCTTTCCCTCTGTGCTGTAAACAAAATCTTCACGTGCACGCTCCAAACTGGAAGTAGCCAAAAAGCAATGAATGGCTCGCAAGTCTGTCACCAGCCAAATAAACCCAAGTTCGCCCGTTTTGTTTCCGATTCTGGTTTCGAACCAAGATTTATTCCCCTGGCCTCGCCTCTCAAGCTTTCAACCCTCTTTCCAACATGGCATTGGCAGAGGTATGCGCTCTCTGAGTTCTTTCTAGTTTTTCCAATGTGTCATTTAACAGGTTGTATTGGTCCACCTCTAATTTTTTGGCAAGTTGAACTTTGTGTTGCATCTTCCTCTACAAGTTCTTCCAATTCATCAGTTTTCAGATTCTGAGATCTTCCACAGTTTTCTTTGTCCGTGAACTCAAAATCTCCCTTTTTCAACCGTTCTCAACACATGCTTGCACCTATTGCATTAATACCATAAACACCAGTAATCCAATGCCTAGCTTCTGTTGCACTTACACTCAGATTAAACACAAAGAGTAAACAGTATCAAATGTGCATTTTATATTCCAGTATTATTTTCACCAAAAAAAGCTGCACCTCCCTATTGCACTAAAAGGGGTTAGGTCAAGGACAATCTATGATGCCTGAGGCATCCCAGGGGGAAGTGCCAAGGAAGCTGAACAATTTTTGTCCCTACCCACATACACTAGTGAGGGGCTCCACACTAAACTTGACCTGGTGTCACATTCGGCTCTCATGAATACTTACTACCTATCTATATCCATTGACCTACTAACCTATCTATATTTTTCTCTATATATTTACACAAATATGTGTATATGATATAAATATATCAGTTATATATGTATCATATATATATAAGTTATTACTGATCAATTTCCATTGACCTACTGATCAATCGCTATTGCCTATGAATCAGTTTTTACACTCTCTTCCTTTTTCCTCTCTATATATACATAAATGTTATGGCCAAATCGCGTTGGATACAATGATCTCGTAAGATCACCAAAGTTAAACAATGTTGAGCCTGGTCAGTACCTAGATGGGTGACCGTTTGGGAATACCAGGTGCCGTAACCATCTGGGAAGGCATCCTCCTGCAACCATGCTGATCTCCAAACGTATTGAACACAGGATTGTCGAGAGGGGGGAAGTGGAACTTGGGCGCAACACTTCCTCCATACTAAGTGCCCAGGCATAGCAGCTGAAAGCTGTCATCCATGGTCAACCGTGGCTGATGGGGGCCTCAGATATACATAAATACATACACACACACATATTTGTACTTACTTATCTTGCTTAGTCTGGCACAAGGCCACAAATATAGATAACCCTGTGAAGACTCAACTACACCGTAGTAAAGACTAGACTAGCTCACTAGCCACATCCTCACGATGATGTCCCCAGATAAATATTTAGATAGATATTACCTATTACCTATTAATATCCATTGACTTAATAACTAATCTCTATTACCTATAAATTTTATTTTACTCTATCTCTCTCTCTCTTCTATATATGTATGTGTGCGTGTTCCATTTTTGAACACATACAAGACACAATCTTTTTCACAAGTGACAAACAATTACTCCATTATTATTATTATATATTACCAACTGTAGCTGAATGAACGGATGGCGTCCATTTTGTTGGACAATGTAATGACAATGAAGTGTCCCCACCAAGGCACATGCTTGGGCGAAACATATGGAAATCCTGGGATGCCCAGTCATCAGAATCCTCCTCATGTCCTTGCTGATGTAGTCCAAAGGAAAGCAGAGAGCAATACATTTGGCTGCCGGAAGGACGTCAAATTGGACGTCAAACCACCTTAAGGGGACTCCACTCTCTGGTGTGGAATCAGAGTTGTCCTTCTCCTAGACTGGTTGCCTTCCCAAGGTTAGAGAGCCCAATCTGCCCTGCTATTTTACCCATAGCTGGCAGGAGAAGAGATGGATCCATGCCTCTCCCAAGGGCATTAGCGCAAAGTGTATATAAACAGCCTCGGCCAGAGTTTAAACTCGGGTCTCCGATTCCATTGTCCACACCATTACCGCTACATCAAGCGTACCTTCTTCATAGATATATTTATATATGTTAGGGCTGCCCGTTCCAAAGGTGCATGTTTGGAGGGCCCAGACTTTATGGTGTGTGGAGCAGCCTGCCATAATTCTCATGTAAAATAATTTTCCGTCTGTCGTACAAAACTACGGCATCAAATCTTTTTGGGGTACTTCTCTTCAGTATTGCCACTTTAGATATTTTATATCTAAAATTAGATAATTCTAAAGAGCGGAAGTCAAGGGAGATAAACTATGAAGAAAGATCTATAATTTTTAATGTTTTATTCATTTTTATTAGATTTCTCAGGAACTGCTGAACTAAAAAATGTCAAACTCAACACTGCACTGCCTTGTGTGCTGAGTAATATAT